>BLKM01001341.1:784388-929426 GCA_013340265.1 Coptotermes formosanus | reverse complement strand
GTGTGTGTGTGTGTGTGTGTGTGTGTGTGTGTGTGTGTGTGTGTATATAGGAAGATATAACAAATTACATTTATATTGTACAATAACAAATTTATTTTACTACTGGTTTAAACACGTTTCTCCTCAGAGGCATATCAGTATTTCGTGGCTAAATATTGTCAGAAAATGATTGTACTAAGGGAAGTTAGGAGATAAGAGTTTCCGCATTTGGCAAGCAAGCACACATCGCTGCTTTAGGCTACACCTACTGCGAAGCTCCTTGATTATTTGCTTTACAACGAGAAATGAAATCTAAATATATTCTTCCGTGGAAATTCAATTTTAAATTTAACGCCGATGTGTGAGGCTTAAGGTGTGACGGAAGGAAATTTACTATTTTCTGAGCTACCGTATCTGTTCATCTCGTAAGATTCTTTTTTAATTCTGGGGTCCTCTTCTCTGGGGACAAGGAGTACAGGAATAATAATGCAGGGTTTGAAAACTTGCCGCTTTTTCCAAAAGCACTTTAGAATCAACAACGAAGTTTCAACTTCAGCATATAGCAGTCCACCCAACATAATCTCCAGAACAAAAGCACACACTCACCAACTTCAACATACAACATACAAGACATTTAACGTAACCCATATCCTTGTTGCTTCCACCGCAAGAGTTCAGAGTTCAAATATAACTTAGTTTATTACACGGACTTCACCCTTCTTGGTATTTATCTCGCTACGCCCAGGCCATGTCGAGGGACACAGGGGTGGAGATGGAACCAATATATATTAGCTCTGTAAAGGGGGATGATACTGTGCTGGATGAGGGTGGTTTACAACCCTCATCATTCCACCCCACAAATGGGGAAGAAAGGAAGTCTAGTAACAGTGATTATTGAGCTTAATGCAAAATCCTTCCAGAAAGGGAAAGAATTTACTAACGTGTCCCTTTGTTTTTACATTATATTACAAAACACTGGCAATTGTATAAACGCGTAAGGCTGTTAAGTGAGTCGAACGACATTACGCGTCACGCAGCTGTGTTTTCTATTTGCTGTTGATATGCACAGAAAACCCTTTATTTAAAATATGTCATCATTAATATTAAAAAGAAACTCTGTGCTCGGTTTCAACTTTGGTTTGAGGTCTCTGACAAAGTTACTTGTTACGATATCGCGTTCTTAAATTTGTGAGGAACTCCAGCATCCCCTTCACCGGCTGCGTGACCGTGCAGTCATGAACGAGGTAAATGTTTCAGAGGTGTTTTAATTAAATATCATTCATTGGCCTTATCATCTGTACAGTACAGTTATATTAGATTCTGCATCACTACAAACAATGACATTCTGCCCTTCTTCCTTTAATGTAAAGGAATTTGATAAATCAGATCGTGTACTCTTATTGTAACTACCCTATTTAATGCATTTTTTGTATGTATTAATTCAAGACTGTTTAATGGCATATGAGCGCAAAAAATAAGAATATTGCAAAAGTATAACAGAAAAAATGTCATGTTAGATAAAGCTCTCCCTGTATGTTATTATCATTCAGAGAAATTCCACGACACGTATAATAAGATGCTGATTATAAAACAGCCTTGAATTAAAATAGTTTCAAGTGACATCAAATAGGATAAATATATCCCAATACATACACATATACACAAGCACGGGTCCAGTCCAAATTATTTAATTGCTACTTCAAAGGAACTGGGATGGAGAATATACAAAAAAAATTTTTTCTGGCTTTTCATTAACCTTTATCCTGCTAATGTGGAATATATGGTGAGCTGCTAATAATGCCAGCACCACTAATGTGTAATATTTGGTGACCAACATTTGGCAATGCTGAAAGGGGGCCTCTTTGTCTCTCTCTCCCTCTCTCTCTCTCTCTCTCGCTACCAACTAGGCCCTTGTAGCAGAGTAAGTGTGTGCACACAGATATGACATAGGACGTACTTGTATTTCACGATTGATTCAGTGTCGAGACATTGTGCAGAGAGAGAGAGAGAGACAAAGAGGCTTTTTCAGCGTCGCAAAATGTAGGTCACCAAATATTACACATTAGTTGTGCTGGCATTATTAGCAGCTCACCATATATTCCACATTAACAGGATAAAGGTTAATCTTTCGCTGCATATACTTTGCACAATTGAAGTGAGTCTTTGAGATTCAATCACGATGTTTTCGTATATTTATTATATTAGTTTTATAACCAATAGCCGTTTCTTTGTTTCAGTTTGGACCAACACAAAATTAATAACCTTTTTTTTTCTGCAAGTACATCAATATATCATTATTACGTGTAAGTTAGTTATAGCTGCAGCACATGATGGGACTATAATTTGTAGATGAGTTTGTTCTAAAATCTGTTTTATAACAGGTCTTTCTGCTGTCAATTTTCAAGTAACTTCCACCTCTTTAAATGTCACTTGCACTCACATATGGCACTTTAAGAAAATGATTACTGCATGCCTTTAAAATATTTCTAAAGATGCAGTAAAAATTCCTTTGTCCAGTAATATCCATTTATATATTAGTTACACACAGCTGCTCCTGCAAAAGAGACAAACACTTTCAAGCCGTACACGGACCGAATAATGTCAACTGTAAATGCGTTCCAACACACACACACACACACACACACACACACACACACACACACACACACACACACACACACACACACACACACACACACACGTTTAGAAATTATACATCACATCAGAATAATTCTCGGACAATAACGAATGCTACATTTCATAACAATTTTCGGTCTGTCGAGTTGACCATGCTGCTATGTACGTAACTGCACATGTCACAACATCTTTATGAGTTTATGTTCAAACTTTATGGATATAAGTTTTATCGTGCACGCCCTTCTTCTACATATTCAAGAAAAGTTAAATTAAATAGAAGCCACCCAACAGCGGAATCCAACTGCGAAGCGTCTAGCATCATTTTCTTTATTACTTTGATTAATAATATTTCCTATGGTATGTCTATATGGACATTATTTAAGGTAGTATCCTGAAAATATTTAAAGACTCCGAATGTTTCGTAGTTAAGCTACGTGCTTGGTGGTCTTTGGGAATATACTAAAAATTCTGCCTTATTAATATTATATATTCGTCTATGAATTATGGATTTAATACAAAAGTTTTACCCATATTGTAAACTCTAATCATTCTACAGTGTAATAGTAATAATAACTTTATTTTGTACTTTTTTTACATTATTTTTAATTCGCTTTTATATTGGCCAGACATACATGTATATAATAGAGATACGTAATCAAGTTTCATGAGAAACAATGTTCATAGCATGGTTAGAACACATTAATTTCAAATGGCATAAATAAGTTTAATAAAGTTGTAATGTAACTTTGCTGTGTGACTGGAAGGAGAACATTCTGCAGCACTGGCAACATACATACCTTTACTTCACAAAACGGGTAAGTTCTTTTCAACCTACACTGACAAGTAATACCTATTTATTTTAATGTGTGTAACCACAGATAAGAATGCATGTCCCATTATTGAGTATTAACAGTCATTCTATGATTACGTAGCACCACGCTGTTACGTAAAGGAACAGAAGTAATTAACGCAGAGCCCGTGAGGTTTGATGTTCTCAGAGCCTTAACTGTGAACGTTATGCTCTTCGGTAGGACAAAGTCTGATAAGATAGATAGCAACGTTTCGGAGAAACCTACTGCCTGCTTCTACCTTGAACGTAAGGTAAATGGCTCTTCTAAATCGCAAGTACGTATCTAAAAAATGACAAGGTGTGACGTAACATAAGACAGTAATGTTAACGCATGTCTGATAAAGACATATATTGCCTTGAGGTCTTCGCTTTTCTGGGTTCTTACGCAGTGTAGTTTGGTATTTTATCACCGACGTTGCGGGTCAAGTTGTCAAAGAAGTGTGCTCATATGTGTGTGTGTGTGTGTGTGTGTGTGTGTGTTCTTCATGTCACAATACGTTTAAGAAATTCAAGCAACGACTCTGAAGTTTGACGATCTCTTTTACACCGCGGCGGAAACTTGAAATCTTGCGTCTATTTCTTTCTTTAATGTTTATAATTTAAAATTAAGACCTATTTTAGTGCAGGCGCTAATAAAAATGTCTGGGGATCAAATCCGAAAGAAAATTGCAAAGATTTATTTAGAGTACGAGACGAACTCTAGCACGCAGGACTCTACTGATTTGTGTCGAATGTGTTATGCGAACTCTAGGCTCAATAGACGAAAGAAATGTGGCTACGGCCATCTGACTCGAGTTGCGTTATAACTGAAGGACGACCATGACATTCAGTGCTTTGCTGCCAAAGTTTAACAAGATACCATTGTTTAATTACTTCCTAAATTTGGCACGTCCGAGGAAAGTAACTTCATTTATAACTACCTTGAATTCAGCACAATTCACACATTCTACCACATTCGGCGTTAAAAGTTACTTATGTGGAACTGCGCAAAGCTTTATTGAACACGTATAATATGGCAACATAAAGTAAGTGGTCTGTGAATTTGAAAGGCGGCTATATATTATTTTTACAAAATTTTACTCATTGACATGTTCATGTGTTTGAATTTTTAATAGGCTTTTCCCATTTTTTTTTACAATAGTCAAAAGAATCTTTTCTCAGCCTTAATTTTTCCGTGTCTAAGTGCTATTGTTTCTGACATGTCCAGATCACACACTGGCAAAACACTATTTCATGGACTTTTGAGACACAAATGTTTTATGAAATGTGTTTTAACATCTGTAACTTCCCTCTCCCTATAAGATATTCATATACAGTGTCGTATCCCCCCGGATGCACAACTTAGTTTTCAAACACCAGCAGGCCTCGCTACTTGTCTGAGGGTTTCTTCCCCTCCTGCCACACGTCCCGTAGACAAGCGGCATTATGACATGTCAAACTGCACTTTGTCACGTAGCCCTTCCCAGTATGGATAAAGCATCATGAGTTCTTACTCTACAAAAACACATTTCATGTACATTACAGAGACATGCTCCAATGAGAAATTCTGTAGCCTGGTGATAACAGGCTATTCCGTTTGATAAACAACTATACACACACATAATACGTCGAATTTTAATGCTTGCTCCTTTATGGAAACAGAGTAGTCAGTTATGCCAACATAACCCAACATTTCCGACTTAAAATCAGCATTAAACTATCCAGACTTGATGGTGAATTTCGTTGCAAATTGTAAAATTTGCGCTGAGGTATACAACTAGGGCTTTTTATATTGGACATGTCCCGTTATCTGAGGTACGTCTGTATTTGATAAAAGAGACTTTTGGGAATTGACACTACTTCAATCTTGTGGTGACTGTTTGAAATTTCCTGACTGAACTGTCTTATAATATTGTAATATTACACGTAGAGGTGGGCAAAGGCAAAGTTTACTCTACAGAAGCCCTGAAGGTTCAGAGGGGTAGTAGAGGTATAACTCTACTCTTTCTTTAACCTCGGCGCTAGATGGGAGTCAATGGTCAAAGCCACACCCCGACAACTTTACCTCCCAGAGTATTACACCTAGGCTAAAGCTGTGCCTCTACAGGCCTGGACAGGCCCTCAGGGTTCCAGGAGGTTGAGGCTCCCAGATTTCCAGATAATCGGCACATAAAGGTGGCCGTACAGTGTGACATGTACTGAACAGGAAAGGTAGCAAAAAGCCCTCAGCGTAAGAACAATCAATTTTCTGAAGAAGGAGCTGGAGCCAAATCCCGAAACCTAGTAGATACCAAACACGGCCTGTCATCCAGAGAAGGTAAAAGTGCAAGACAATGTGCGCACGACGAGTATATTGCGTAATTTGACGCACAAATTATAATGTTCTTAAAATATTCCAAATATTTGGGTTGTGAGAGTTTGACGGAAGGACATGACTAACGCACGAGAGGCAGACGAAGATAATGTGATGTTTGTTTATGAAACTAAAAGCACTGGGATAAAATACTAAAAGGGTTCCCACAGAAATTTTGATCGAGTTTTTAAATTGTGCTACTTAAGTTTCAAAATGCAGCCACCGATGGCGCTAATATTGAAGTTGCGGAAAACGGCACCTAAAGAAAGTTAGGTGCGTTCTGGTTCTAAGAATAGAAATCTGTGGATTGGACGGGGGGGGGGGGGGGCGGGGCCCACCCCTTGAAAGTGTCTACCAAAAGTGGTTTCAATATTTAGTGACGCTGGATGCATCAGTAAAGGAAAGAGAATCAGTAAACGCCCAGTCACTAAAGCTAAAGTGAATGGCGTTTGAAGCACTTTTGTCCGTAATCCAAGAAAGCAACGAAACAAGCTGCCCCGCAATTAAGCACACATGCACAGTCGACAGAGGACAAAGTTTTGCGACGTCGTTTGAGATTAGGACTGACAAATAGGCCTACGAATTTTTACAAAATTTCGCACGCCAAGAGAAAACTTTTGCAATTCACACTTTCTACCGTTTTCTTTTAAAACTTGAAGACGACGAAATTTTTCCAGCCAAATTTTTTTTTGACAATGAAGCCACTTTCTATCTGTCCCGGAAGATTAACCAACACAACCTTAAAACCTGGAGGAGAAAACTCCAGCTTGTGTTCACTGAGAGTGAAAGACAGGCAATGGTGAGTTCAGCCTGTTTTGTGCATTATCAAACTCAAAAAAATATTTCGTGTTCTCTTTGCCGCAGGCACAGCGTATCTGTATTGTACCTAGATACAATGGAGACCTCTTAGAAAAAGGTGGGTCCTGTATGCTGTTCTAGCAAGACGGAGTGCCTCCGCATTTTCACATATTTTCACATTTTATGTCTTTCAATATCTGTAACTACAGGCCTATACCTTAGAGTTTCTTCCATTTAGTCCCACAGAAGACACCCATGTACAACAGTGCAGCAGTGTATTTTATCCTCCACTTTACACGGGCGTTTATTGAAGGTTGAGTACTTCGGATGTAACTTCAAAAGGAGCAGCTCGTCCATAAGGTCTGCAGGCCTCCCAGAAATTTTAAGAAAAATTAAAATAAATATCAGAATAAAAGATTTGTCATGGAGATACATACATTCCTTAAAATAATATGAATGGAATTATTTTAAATTCAAATACTCGCTGCGGACTCTACGAGCAGCGGAAAGTGAGCGGGCTGTGCCCTACCCAGACGTTGCGCACTGAGTCAGCGCAGCTAGACCGAGTGATGGGAAGACAGCAGCAGCTATGTAGTGGGCAGGGCTGCAGGCATAACCTTGAAGAGTGCGATTAAGAATTACGTCGCGCAACAGCTGACAGAATTACTTCTCAGTCATCATCAAGAACAATACGAACTTATGGGAGAAAATATACGCATAATATACACCCGAACATAAGTGGTTGAGTGGCTATGCTGAGAGAAGCGCTCTATTAAGCCTGCTCATTAATCATATTTTAATCTTAGCCCCAGACTTACTATAAGAAATTTCCACGAAGCGCCACTGAAATTCAGACTTACAAGAAATGAAATTTAAAAGCTCAGGGGCTCGACAAATTGGGTACCAATTCTACAATATGGACTGCTTAATTCACAACTTTCAAAAAACACTTCAGTCTATCCCCAACATGATGAAATGCCAAAGTCGCATATGATTGTCGCCATCTCTAGAAGTGGTCCAAATATTATCTCAATTTTGTTGCTACTTCCTCTAAGAGTACTCTTCTTTACTATACACGTCAATGTGCCTTACACTTCACACTCATTGTCGAGGAGAAACATTAATTTATTCTATCCTTATTCTTTGTAGTGATTTGACTTTCTTGCAGTATTTACGCAATTTAAAAACATAATAAACGTCTCTTTCTTACGGCTGGTTTCCTTTCATAATTCGGAAGTTTTCCCAGCATATTTTTTACGTTGTTAGATATATGCTACCTGATTATTTTACCAGTCTCAGTATTTCTAATTCGAAATACACGTTCAGTCGTTGCGTGCATTACTGGCCAACAGAAGCGCATTGGCCTCCTCTTCTTCCTCGTCTATAGGCACAGTGCTGTGGTTGTACAGTCCTTGTGCCATGAGCTGCAGAGCCAGCGGGTTCTTCTGTCCACTTGCCTTCTTGATCTTGGCCCGTTTGTTCTGGAACCAGATCTTGATTTGCGCCTCATTCAGGCCTAGTTCTCGCGCTAGTTCTGTTCGACGCCTTTCCGTAAGGTAACGATTCTCTGTGAACTCGTGTTTCAGGCGTGCCAACTGCTCGCCGCTAAACGCTGTCCGTGGTCTCTTCTCTTCTGGTTTTTTGTCTTTCCTCTTTAGTCGGCGAGATCTTGGACCTGCAAAGAAAGAAATTTAAAGAAAATAAAGATTTGAAAGTCTGAGACGATATAGGTACAGGTTAATATCCGCTCCAAAGAAAGAAAACTTGCGTAACTGTAGATCAGGCCTGTCAACTTGTACCCGGCGCAGTTGGTTAAGGCACTGCGCTACAAGACGGAAGGTCGCGGGTTCGATTCCCGATGGTATCACTGGAATTTTTTATTGACATAATCCTTCCGCCCACACTATGGCCTTGGGGTCGACACAGACTCTAACAGAAATGAATACCAGGAATACTTCCTGGGTGGTGAAGGCGGCCGGTGCGTAGGGCTGACAACCTTACCACCTTTATGTGCTGACTGTCTTGAAATCTGGGAGCCTAAACCTCCTGGAACCCACACAGCCTTTCCAGGTCTGTATAAGGATTTTTTTCTTATTTTATAAATTCAGTATTTTGCAACTGAGGAAATTCCTTCACGATTACTGCAGCGTATACGTAGGTTCATTTGAACATTCATTATCGTTTTTATTTTTACCACACACATCCATTACAGTCATGTTAACATGAAAAGTTTAGGTACCATGTAACATTTTTGTCCGTAGATGTTAAGTGTACTGTAGGCGTGAACCCTTATATATCTCCCAGGGGGGTAGATGTTTTTTCCAGTATCAGTCCATGTTCACAATGTGTGGTGGGGAAAGAGGGTGTGCTTGCTCTGTTAATATGGCGTTAACGAGCGGGCGCCAGGGGAGCAGTTCCATAGAGCACTCTACACAGCTATTGACTGCGACAGTGTTTAACTCTGATTAACTGTGTTGATATGTCGCTGGAGAACAGAAACGCTTAATTTAACTGCAAATGTGACTTAAATTAGGATCAGTCTGTACAGAAGTTATAGCTATGATTATGGCAGAACAAGTATGTACTATCCCAATTATTTTACGACGAATACCGTGTTCAGTCAGCAGAACACACCGTCATATAATGACAGTATATAAACCATCGTGAATAATGACACCGACAAATGAACGAGAACAGAAAGCGACCGACACTCGTAAAATAATTTAAACAAGTTTACTGATACGCTCACACAGCTGACGTTAAGCAGTGTGCATTGTTTTAAAACGTAAACTGACTAAATACCCACAAATAATTATCATTTGCTATGCTCAAATAATGTAACCAACATTATGGAACAGAGTCATTCCTGAGAAGCTGACAGTTCCTCAGCTATTCAAGAAATTCCCCGCATTTTATGAAACCTGAAATTCATTACCGTATTCATAACTGCCGGCCACCTGTCTCTCACCCGAGCAAGATCAATCCAGTCCATGCCTCCCCATCCCACTTCTTGAAGATCCATTTCAATATTACCCTTCCACCCACGTCTAGGTCTTCCAAGTGGTCTCTTTCCGTCACGTCTCCCAACCAAAATCCTGTATGGACATCTCCTGTCCCCCATACGTGTCACATGCCCCGCCCATTTCATTCTTCTTCATTTGGTCGCTGGAATCATGTTTGGTGAGGAGTAGAGATCATAAAGCTCCTCGATATGTAATCTCTTACACTGTCTTTTTATCTCGCCCCTCTTAGGCCCAAACATCTTCCACAGCACCCTATTTTTGAACACCCTCATCCTACATTCCACCCTCAATGTTAAAGGCTTTCTATGTTGGAACAGTTTACAGAAACTTGGGAAGAAATCACTTTTAATACACTAGCGTATATGACAGAATAATATTAAGGTACATAAGCTTATTAATTCCCCAAATTTTGAACGCATCCAAATAATATATAAACATTCCAAACTATATCAAAACAAAATCTGTACCCCTTACCAATATCAATACATGGGTGCTATATAGGATAACGCGTGTTTTGAGGGATTACGAAATTGTGTACAGGTGTGTAGACTGCGTCTGTCACACATTTTGTTGGAATGCCAACAGCGGGGTCTTGTGAAAACAGTAATGAGGCTTCGGGTTCTGTAAAAGGGGGAAAAGTTTTCGGAGTAGCTCATAAATTATTGGCTTCCCAAGAATGTTTCTCTTTCATGTAGCTTCATTTATTCGTCAAATATTTAAAATTTACACGTCGCCATAAACGCGCTGTTTGCTTTTACACATACATAGACACAGGCCTATAGACAGTTTTCATTAGATCCAAAGTACCTGCCAGAAGTATATTATATTCTCTTTAGTACAGTCCATTTTGTCTTAAGACGAGCAATTACAGTGCATCATTAACATGTGTGGAGTAAGCGTCGACAATGGTGCACTACTGCTAATGGTCATGTTACCTTCTCTATAAGAAGCACTGCAACCAGGTATCACGCTTGAC
The DNA here is from genome assembly GCA_013340265.1 of Coptotermes formosanus. Classification (NCBI taxonomy): domain Eukaryota; kingdom Metazoa; phylum Arthropoda; class Insecta; order Blattodea; family Rhinotermitidae; genus Coptotermes; species Coptotermes formosanus. Next base: position 918,831 of record BLKM01001341.1, on the reverse strand, counting down.
GCATTACGGCATATTAGTCCTAAAGTAACCGACATTAATACCATTTGCAAGTTTCTAGGTACAGTCTGACGAAGAATGTCGTCAAAATATACACGATAATATTTCTTACATATTCTGAATCATTTCGAAAAGATTTGAAGTTCTTCCAAAAACGTAAAATTGTTTGGCACAGAAATTTTGACCGTGATCTAATAAATTAGAATTCTTGGACAAGTCAGCTAATATACAATTAATAGGTCGATATGACAGTATGTTGTGTCGCATGTATACAAGAACTACGAAAACTCAAGTCGCTCTTACACACACTTACTGGCTTCAGGATGCTTACTGCATGCTAAAATCACCTACAGGCTATGCAGTCGCTATGGTGTAATAAAGTCTTCCGTTCTACAGCAAGCAGGCCCTGATAGAAAGAATGCCCTGTATAATGCAAATTTTTAGGCGTGCTCGCAAATTTGCGAAAAGTGATTACTACCTTCGTCATGTCTTATATTATTCATACCGTGCAAAGTTATAAATCAGGTACAATATTAGTCCAACTGATGCACTGTTATTCTTTTAGATGTCTTTATATTACAATAGTTTATATGCTGATGCGACATGTACTGTCCCTACTTTCAGCACAGAAATATGTAACTCCCAGTACACAGTAAAACAGCAAGATCCATTACACTTGACCTACATGTTACCTATCTCTTTTGTAACATGTGCAGGTGTAGTTATCTCTGATTGTGTAACTTTATTTTTGAGTGAATCCCTGAAGATGATCCCAGCCGGGATCGTAGCATGTCGGATAAACATACAAATATTTTAATATAAAGACATTTATAACAGTAATAGTGCATTAATTGGACTAATACTGTATTCGTCTTGTCTTTCCGTCCGTCTGTCCACAGTCTTACCATCTGCTGCAGTAGTAACCTCGGACTGCACCGCTGGACGTCAGGCAGCATGTTTCGTGTAGCTAAGCTGAAAATTACAGTTCTGAAGCAAGTCTCTGGAGAAATATTTCTGAACGGAAGTACAAATTTCTTCTCATTGCATTCGTCTTTCTGCATATTGTGGGTTAATTAACGCCGTCCGTTCATTCCGATACCAATCACTTTACTAATTTTGACGGTTCTGTGTGACTAAAAGAAGGCACCAACTAAAAGGCGCATCACTTCTTGACTGAAAACTACCAAAACAGCGATATTAAAATGGTGAAGTTGTTCATGCATTCAGTTATGCACCATGACATTAAGACGAATGGAGAAGTGGAGGTATGAAACCACACATTCTTAAGTTTTGCATTAGATGGAAATGAGTGGTCAACTTCGGGTCCAGGTCGCTTTACCCCAAGCCCCGTTGTGATTGGATAGAAAGCCGGGTGGACCCAAAAGGAGGTCTAAAGGCTTTTCAGAAAAGGAAACTTTCTTGCTTCCGCCGGAACACAAACCTCGAATTTTCTGTAGCACCAAAATTTTGAGGTACAGTACAGTGCCTGGTGCTGTGCCAGTGGGTCGTGGAGATGACGTCTCTTTCGCCAGTTCTTTGTGATCAGCAGGAATCACAATAAATTTTGCTGCAGCACTGAATAAGGTTGAAGTAAGAAATTCAAATACGTTTTGCGGCAGGCAGCTATCTTTTGAAAGAAACATTGCCTGCGAAACAAAATTCTCCACACAATTAGCAACATTCCAGAGTGCGCAGTGATCCGCAATTTACATGTGGCTTTCAAAATTCCTTACCTTTATAACTATATCACAAAATCACTCAAGCAGCAAAAATCTACCATAAAATCCAAGATAGTATAAGTGTTGGTAACACTGGACAAGGCAAAGCCCAATATAGAAAATATAAGAGGACGAAATGTGGCGGTGGTGAAGCGTCTTTACAGCAAAAGCTAAGAAAGCGGAGACATGGCCTGTTGTACAAGGCCTGGACTGATGAAGGTCTTGTACATAGTCCAATGTACATAGAGGAAGGCGTTTGAACACGCTGTAAACACGTATAAACGGAATAATATGGGCAAATGTGTGAATAAACAAAGCTGACAAAAATCAAGAAACAGAATGACACAGGACAAGTCATTTCTCTCAGAAGAGAGAATGCTTCAGGACTTTAAGCGGCTTTCGCAAGCACAATAGTACTTGCTCGTGAGCCCCAGATGGGGCTGGACACCATGGCCGTAGCTAGAGGGGGCGAGTTGTGCTGCGGCTCCTGGCGGCAGAGTCCAAACGGCTATAAAATGGGCAGCGAAATAAATAATTTTATGTGATAAAATTTCATTTTCTGAGTACATCAGAATGTATATTATAAAACCAAATAAAATGAAACTTAATAAATAACTGTGATTTTCATGAAGTCCATCAGTTCTTCTAAGCACGGCCATTGTGATCACTTGCCCCGGGCGCTAAAACACGCCACTGCTCGACACCATAATGGACTACCTAACTGACCCCCAGCTGAACGTGACTCAGAGTAGAAAATATATATATTTTTTTTTTTGAAAAATGGAGCAGTTCCTTTTCGCACAAAAGTTGAAACGCAGAGTATGACAACGCACTTTGTCACTCTTCCTGCTACCGCGCGACAAGCTGGTGCAGTCAGCACCACTCTCCTTATATTACTGTGCCCCAGGGGTGACAACTGTCCTACTGTGATTGAAAAGCAGCCTGATTCAGTCCCAGGAGTCTCACTTCGTTCCAGCCTAAAGACCTCACACAGTGAGGGTCCTCTTTCACAACCACGCGCTTTACTGTAAATCAGGGTCAATGAATGGCCCTTCGTGCGTGAAACGGGAATTCAAAGGAAACAAATGAAGTCCACAATTCAATCAAAAATTTCCACTGAGACTTAGTGACAAGGTACGGATTAATTACAGTACTTTCTAACTACACGCAGCACAGTTCTCTTTAAGGATCTGAGGGTCCAGCTTCTGACCAAGAAAGTCCCTGTTTTTTTGTTTGTTTTTGAGAAGGCGAAATGTCATTAGAATTTTTTTTTCACAGTTAACATCAGGTGTGTAACGTGAACCAAACAAATCAAATTCACCTCTTCACAACCCATTCCTTTAATATTTATTTCAGGCCTAATATTAGACGCCTATCTATGTCTAGGTCACCTAACTGGTCCCTTTAGATTTTCCGGCTAAGTTCGTGTATTAACGAAGGATTTAGCGTAATTTTCCGAAATCCAATACAAATATTAAGCCTAACATTAGTTAGAATGACGTATTTTCGGACTTGCATGGCTGCTGTTGCTCAGATGGACCGTGTAGGATCATGAGTTTTATCCTACGTTTCGGAGAAACACGCTGCCTCCACCTGAATATCAAAATTGTAAAAAACAGAGGGTTTGCCATGAGGTAACGTGAGCAAGGTTCCGATGCTACTTAACAGATTTTACGCAAAACATATAAAAATATGGTTCACTTTCAAAGTATTTACTTTTGACAATTTGGAGCAGCTTGAATTTGGGCTAAATAGTATGTAAAAGTTCGGTTACACCTTCACAGAAAACACACTGCATGTCCATTATAACAACCACTCAGTTAGTGCTTTGTACGAATGTAATGCCTTAATATACTAAGAAACATAAGAATTTCGCAAATACGTGAAATCTCTGGGCAAAATACAAGGCATTTAATACCAAGGTAAGCCTTATAAGAGTGGCCGGCGTATCTCAAAAAGTTAATTTACTCTAATCTACTAAACAAGAGGATTTACTGAATGTGCCACCACTTTAAAATTACAGAATTCTTCAGTGTGTTCACAGAATATATTTCTATTTGTTTGTTTTCTGTGATCTAAGAATAAAGAGCTATTGTTCCTCTAAACATTGTTAACCAATTAGTCTTTGTAATGGACACGAAATTTGTCTCCAATGAGGACAGAACCTTACCTTTAAATTTAAATACCTTTCAGATAAAATTCATGCTCTGAAAGACGTAAATCCAAAACATTCGTCTCGATTTGCACTCGAACTTAGCAATGCCCTGCACGCAACGCAATTTGGTAGTCAATCAAGTGTCAACCAATCAATAAATAAAACTCTAAACGTTTTTGTCAGTGGATATGACTCTACCTTAATAGTTTTATTTAATCTACCATGAAGGTCAGAATGTTCTGGGGAAATAGAAGTCACAAGCTTAACTAGACACAGTGACGCATTGTGCGCATGTTGCACGCAGCTGTTTGCGTGTGTGTAACGTTGAATGCAGGATCGGCTCCTGTGAACTGAATAAAGAAAGTTACAATGAGTTAGCTCATCGCATTGAAATCATCAAAGCTCCCTTGTTATACAGTGACCATAGGTACAGTAGGGGATCATAATTTACCATCAACAGTCACTTCAAACACATATACAGTAGCCTTCGCGCTGGAGGAGAGAGATGGCTGTGGATTGAGTGAAACTAATAATAATGCAGATAGGGTGTTTATTCAGACGGTAAAGCTGCTGTTGCTGTTGCTGTTGCCTTGTGGTAACATAAAAGTGGAACAGTCCTCGACGGGGTGTCAGATTTTATTGTAATCCACAAGACTGGTTTAGTTTAAGATTTTCGGTAACAGACTGGCAAGACTTCAGTCGGCAGTGAGATGTTAAACATTTTATTATGTTCTACGTTCTTAATGGTAATCTTCAATTTAGAAGGCAGTACTGTTCAGGAAAGGACAAAAACAAATTTACGTGCTGAATGACGCAACACAGGCAGAAACACAATATTCCTCTCTACGTCTGAGGTAGGAAACCATATATATATATATTTATATATTTATTTATATATATATCCTATATATGTCAGCAGTCATCAATTCGCAGCTTCTTCACTCATACCTAGAAAAGAAATATTAAATGGAAGAAAACTGTGATTTTGCTTATTGTTTAACGTCGTGTGAAATTTTTGCACTTCTTCGGTCAAAAGAAATAACAAACAGAAGTAATGGTTTCTGATGCCGACTAATACGGTAGACAGCTAACAACTTTTCAGGGAAACTGAAAGCAGCAGATTACCTCAAAAATTTGGCATCTCTCTAGCAAGGTACACGGTTTCACACACTAAAGGACTGTACGCAGTCTGACTAGATTTATGATGTTTGCGAAAAGAGTGCTCAGAAGAACTTTCGAATTTAAAGAGGAAGATGTAGATACAGAACATTATATCCATCTTCATGTTAGCAGGAGCAAGAAGCATGCTTCTGTGAACAGTTCTTACACACCGCTATGCTACAGAACACCACGACATTCAAAGTAAACAACAGAAGCAGTGTAGGTCTACGTATAAGGTAACACAGAGGCGCGTTCGTGTCAATATTGTTGCTGCTGAAAAACACTAAGTATTGTACATACTGAGTGTGTCTATAGCCTAATATATCCAGAACGCATAGCGCATGCGCCATATTATATTGTCATCGGTGTCCTCTCCGGCTGTACCATATTTTCCTCCACTAACTCACAAACTGCACGGTTATCGCAAAAATTCAGTGGACATAAAATTCGTGTTTTGATTTGCTCTACAACTTTTGTCGAAATTTGTTTCATTCGGAGAAGAATTGCGCAAGATACTACCATTAATGTACATAGGTCTTCACGTAATGTACCCCTCTTATCCTTGTCAGATTTTAATAAAATATGAATTCTGTCGACAGATTTTCGAAAAACGTTTAAATATCAAATTTCATGAAAATGCCTCCAGAGGGAGCCGAGTTGTTCCATGCGGAAGAACGGACGGTCTGATGACGCTAATATTTGCTTTTCGCAATTGGGCGAAAGCGCCTGAAAACGTCAGAACCTGTAACATTCACTGCGTATTACCTCGTATCAGTTCTAAATTCGAGGAGCACGAAGTAGTCCATTTTTGCAGTACACATGAAACTGAAAAAGGCTTACAACTTTCTTGACGGAAGCCAGAAGAGTATATAACGCTTTGTAGACACACGAATATAACAGAGGGCTATTAAAAGATATCTTAAAGAAACAGGACGTGAGGAAGTGGACTGAATAATTAAAACTCTAAATCATAGAAACATGAGACGAATATTGAAGCCTTACACACCACAAGTGATCTCCATGAATCATATATTAACCCTTTAAAGACGAAGCGTATCTTTTTTATATAAGGACTCAGTGCGTACCGCGCTGTAAACACTCTCCACTTCGGTTATAAAAACCAATCTCTTAATGTTTTATAAGGCAAAAGTTGCTGTTTGTTCTGAGATCCGTACAAAACACATAAACGCAATGTGGGCACCACGTAGAATATTTTAATGTTAAACCTGGTGGTACGTAAAGTTACCGCTAGGCTTTACCCTGCACTAAAAGAAGGGATAACCAATTACAGTCGGTCATGTAACCTACCATATGTACTACCCGACCTTCCAGATGTAGCTACTGCTGCTGCCATTAATTTCCGCAATCTCGGAATTCTGAAAATATTTCTGCTTTGTAGCTTATTACAAAATGCAGAATAGAAGATAATCTTAGTCACAAAGACAAACACGCTGACTGCGCACGCGCAATCGCCTTGTAGAAAAAGTAACATCCTTGATCACAGCTTACACTCATGTTTTAAAATTTCTTCTTTTGATACTAATTACTGATTGGTACAGTAACTAAACACGAAAGAAGCTATGGAATGAAAATGAGTGTGGAAACACTAAGGTGATGAGAATATCAAGGTAACCATTCCTGGTACAGATTATGACAGATCAAAAACACCTGGAGGCTGTCGAATATTTAAACTGTATGGGTACCATAACAAAAAATGGCGAAAGTTGTGCGTGTGAAAATAAATCCAGGATTGCTATGACAAAATCTGCGTTCAGCAAAAACAAAAAAAAAAAAACAAAAACAAGAAAAAGATCTTTTCACCAGATAATTAGACTTAAATTTAAGGAAGAAGCTAGAAAACGTGCTACATTTTGAACCCAGCTTTTACGGTGTTGAGACTTGGACACTTCGGAAAGCAGATCAGGAATGCGTGCTGAAGAAGGAAGGAGAAGCTCCGTTGTACCGATTTGTGAAAAATGAGGAAGTATTACATAAGAGTCAAGAAGGAAAGGAATATCTTATATACAAACAAAAGAAGGAAGGCTAACTGCATTGGCCAAGTCTTGCGCAGGAACTGCCTTCTAAAACGCGTTATTAAATTTAAGATAGAAGTAAGAATAGAAGTCATGGGAACACGAGGAAGAAGACGTAAGCAGCAACTGATTAACCTTAAGGAAACGAGACAGTCCTGGATATTGAAAGACGAAGCAGTAGATCGCCCTCTGCGGAGAACTCGCTTTGAAAGAAGCTATGGAGCTGTTGTAAGACTAAGACGTGAATGACTACTAATTAACCATAATTAACAAGATAATTTCCCCTTAATTAGGAACAGAAAACAACACGAGAATTTAGAAGAAGTAATGTCATAAAACACAAAGGTCACGACGTTTTCACTGATGAATATCTTAAAGACTAAACGAATTTACAGGTATAACGTCGTCTGTTGCCCACCTTTTTTTTAAATAATAACACGCAGAGATTTGGCGAGGAAGTGGGGCAAAAGAAAATAACACGTATGTAGTTTTCATTACAAACCGTTATTCTCGTGTTGTACTCAGGTAAGGACCGCGAGAACAAAACGTTTACCTTCGTCTCACATTTTTAACTTACTTTTCCACGATGAGCGAACTACGGGAACAGCTGCCATCTACAGAAATAACTCCGGAAGTCTGCACAGTAGTTGATTAATTTTAAGGGTATTACGTTGGATGTTTTCCACTCTGATATGACCTGATACATCTGCCGTTAGGACAGCCTGCTGTATTCTGGTTTTCAGAAGAATGTTTGCCGTGTAGACTGGTAGAAATCTACGAAACTGACAGGAAGGTGCTGCCTTATCTTACAACCTGAAGATGTATATAGCACTCTCCTCACACGCATCAGCACATTTCTAACAACATTAGGCATCACATAACAGTATACAGTACTCTTGTACGCTTGGTAGCTACTGCATTGAGAACCTTAAAAAATCCATCCAAAGTGTTTTGACTCTTGTAATAAAATCCCTTGTTTCAACCGTTCACGATTTAAAATGTTGATTTATCAAACATCAAATATTTCAGTTCCCCTTGGGGAACCTTTAAAGTTGTTACTGTAAAGAACCGTTCCTTTCAGACAGTTAATACAGTGTTTTCAGCGATGTCAATAAAACCAGGCGAAGTGACGGAAAGGGTGAATGTGTATAAACTGTGGAAGGAGGTTCTGCTGTCAACATGTTGAGAGCTGTATATCGATTGTGACGAAGGAAGGTCGATCTTTGTGTATTCTAGCAGCTGACATACAATTCCACAAACCTTTCAAATTCAAAAGAGAAGAAAAAGGAAAAGAGAAAACACATCACTTTGACGGAAACAAGCGAGCATCAACAGCTTTGTTGACAGAAGCTGAGCGCTCGCCAGTTGGAGAGCGCTCTAAGCGAAAACTGTGTCTTGCGGCAAAGTGATGGGTTCACGTACAGGGAAATGGTGTTTCAAAGCAGTGGCGGTTTAGCCCTTCAAATCACAATGGTAAATATATGTACAAGCCTACTACCTACTTTAACACAAAAAATGACTCAAGCTGTTGGTGTCCGGTCGTTAAACCCCAGGTCGTTCTACGTGGGATTTGTAATGCATGAAGTGGCACTGGGATAGTTCTGTCTCCCAGTACTTCGACCTACTCCTGTTAGGATCACTCCGTCAATGCTCCATAAAGACGTTCCCCGAAGTTATGTCGCAGAGGTTCTGAGAGCGGCGACTTTAGGTGAGTCGACGTAACATGAGATAAATTTCCCCATAAATGCAGTGTTAATACGGATAGCATTGTTCCAGACAATGTGTTTTCACCAAGAATCAGATATATTTATACTTATGAAAAACGTAAAAAATACGTAAGTTGCACAACAAATAACAATTTAAAGAAATGGCACTTCCTGTTAAGCTGTAGGCGGGTCATCTGGATTATCACATCCACTGGCGAACAAAACAGGTGGTGATGCACAAGCCTCTGAAGGTTTTTTGAAGAAATCAAACACTGAACTCTGGCAAGACAAATACCCTTCTCACCTCTTAAACTTTCAACATAGCAAGCACCCTCGTCATTTCTTCTCTAGATATTGCTGCTCGCTTCTCGTTAGAATCAATGTCCTCAAATAAGGCGGTGCCAGTTTCAGTGAGTCTGTGCAACCCAAGCAACTTTGATAACATCACGGTCCTCTTCTTAGGCTCAGACTCAGATCCCTCAGCATTTGCAAGGGCACTTCACCTCCGAATTTCAAACAAATCGTAGAGCGTGAGCCCCTGTTTATGGCAGTTCAGCAACTCGAAGACATCTTCAGCATCCTACTTATGAATTTGCACGCTCGGCTTAATATATTGAGACCGTATGTAAATGGCGTAACTGCGGGAACGACGTAAGTCGAGAAACATATTTATATTGAACTCATCCACCATCGATGTTACATAAACTTAGCCAATCACAGCATCTTCAGACGAAACACTTCTGTCCCTCTCTCCCGACAGACAGTATCTCTGAAATTTTACGGCATATTTTAGATACGACTTTTGTGTGACTCAATATAAACAATGACATGACAACAACAGCTGTTTATGTCACGTCCAACTCAGCAGTGGCTGGCTATCATTTCGCCTGATGATGGGAATAAATTCACTGTGAAACTCTGTGCGTCTCCGGGATACTAGATGGGAGACAAATTTCAGATAACAAGTTCTGTAAGTGTAGCATACTATTGTCAGAACACTTTATGCCTGCACAGTTATGATGATTTCACACTGTAGACTGAGATCTGAACTGCATGTTGAACATGTGAACGTCTCTTAGCTGTGCGGTGCAGATGTGCCGACATAGAAACCTTCTGCTTCCTTCAGCTACATCCAATGCTACAAACTTAACACAAATGCTCCATTTGTAACTAGTACTTTCCATAACACTAACGAATCAGAACTTATGAAAATGTTTTTATGCAAGACAGAGAAATTATTTAATATTTAATTTTAAAAAAGAGATACCTGCAATTACTCATGTCGTACGTCACACTAAGGGAGTCCCCTCTCTAGTAACGGATACAGACTGCGTATTGTAGGACATCCTTCCGCCTTTACTTTGTACAGTATTCTGAAGCACATATAAAAATTTTGTTGGAATATATAATAAAAATTTTATTAAAAAAGGAAACTCCTTGAAAAAAACGAGTGAATTTATGCAGCCATCAGGAGCAAAACAACATACCTTAATTAAAACTAGTCCACCTATAATTTAAAGTGACTAAAATACGAAATACACAGCAAGCAGGAAAGGACGCTACTAACACACGTTTACTGGGGATCTGCGGAATCACTTAAACATATTTGTATCTTCGGGTTTTAAGTTTGTTTTTGATGCTGAAATTGAAAAGGGAAACGTCCCTCTAGCCGGAAAATAGGAAGGCTGAGAAAGTTTATTTGAAGGAAAATCGAATATCTTTCTTCATTAATTACAACTAGAAACAGGTGCTTCTCTCGGTGTACAAAAGAAAGTTAAAGAGACTGCAATATGTGATATAATGGCTATTTGCTCTCCATTCTCAAAGCAATTGCGTTTTATTTAAAGCGGCTGTTGTGCCTGTGTGCACGTGTTTGTGAGTCTCTTTGTGTGACTTGCTGATGTGACCGCCCGGCCGCTGTGTTGAGTAACAAGGAGGTTACATGAGGAGAATATCGCCATATTCCGCACTGTTAATAAGGGCATTTAAGAAGAATTACACAGTCTGAAGAAAGTTACATTTTCTGCGCAAACAGATGATAAAATTTGTTTATTCTTTCTCCAGCCCTGTGAATTTACTGACAAAGGGGTAAATGCAGATCACTTCGATTCAGGCCGCAATAATCATTCTATAACCGTGGACGAAACCGTCTTCAGTACGGACCGGAACTTCTGCTTTCATGGAGACGGCAGTACGGCGATTTTACCCGAAATTAATTCCAGACACCTACCTCTCCCTTGCAGATAGCGTGCAACCAAATGTACTTCCTCTTAAAATGTGAAAGCCATGTAGCAAACTTGCAGAGTAACTTCAATCAGCCCCTAAAATGCTCATCAAATTGCATAATTATGACGGGCTGTAATGCTTATACTGACCTAAAAAGCAAATTCTTCTCCCCAGCGTACTAACGTGTTTTCTTTAACCTCAAGGAAGGGAAGCCAGGTGGGCAGATTCGACTGGTCACTTGGAGAGAACAACCGAAACGCCTTTAACCTCAAGAGAGAGGGCCCAAGTGCACAGAACACCGTCAACTGCTTTACCCACAGGACAGACATGTTACATGGAAAAAACACTTGAAACACCTTCAAACTCAAGAAAGAGTGGTCACATGGAAACCGCAAGAATCTTCTTCGACCCCAAGAGAGGTGACGTGGACAGAACACCGGAAAATATTCCAACATCAAGTAGAGAGTTAATAACTTTAATGTTAATCATCCCGTTGTGCGTGATGTTTATATGTGAAGAGTAAAACAACCGCAAGGCAAACATTAAAATACAAAATAGTGAATGAAATTGTGCTTTGCAGTTGTTTTGCTCTTCACATATCAAGTAGAGAGCTAAAGCGGACGGACTACAGGCAACACCTTCAACATCCATGCATGTAGATAAGGCTGGCATATAAGCAGAAACTAGTACCTCAAGAAAACTTGCCTGATGAACAAATGACCTGCAACTCCTTCAACACAAACAGGGAAGGCTGTCTAAGCACTTGCAGGACAATAGTCAAATTCCCAAAAACTCCAGATCCTAAGAATGTGAATGTTCTCATTTACGTCCTCTCTCAGTCGGGGAAAGAGAAATTTAATCAAGCTCCATATGTAAAATTTGATCCTTAACTTAATGCTACGGACATGACGGAAGAGGTAATTTTTGAGCTTAATAATACTACTTTTATTCTGGCCTGCGCCTGAAAAATGAGGATGAGCAGATCATTATTCTATTGTTTCATTTACATCCGCTTGACTTTAGAAATGCTTTATTGTTGACCTTCTTTAAAAAATCTGAAAAGGAAAAATGATTCCCTGAGTTAGTGCTTTAATGGCCTCGGCCACTGTCATTAGCCGTACATTCCACATGTGTGCCTTGTGCGACGTCGGAAGTTCTGTCCCTGATGAATATTTCATTGATTATCTGCTATTAACTGGTCAAGAACACACGTCGTTAGATATTTTAGCTTAATAGCAGTGTAATTAGGCACACACTAAGTTGAATATTAAGCTAGAGAAGGTGAGGTACCATGCCGCTTATTGCGTACTGAAACTTAAGGACGCACCAATGCTTCCCTCCAAAACGTAAGACAAATTCAGAGTCATATTATGACTCACGGACAGTGAGACAGTCAGTCCGTTTCGGTGTCGAGATCCTCCTGTGACTCACCATCTGCCTGTCAGTCTGTCAGTTTCGGCAACTCCCACTTCCTTCCATATTTCCCTGTTTCAAATCTCGACCAGGATACCACCCATTCTGATCGAAGTGCCTTTCTGCTTTCTCAGTCTTTCCAGGAAGGTGTTGGGATAGTGGGACCACCTCAAGTTAGGCCAAAATTGATTCCCTGTCCATCCGTTCCAATTCGTCACCTATTACACGTCTTATTATTCCACATACTGACAGTGCCGTTAAATAAACCGTTCATGAGCTAATAACTGAGTACATTATGCACATGCAATCTCTGTCGCAGCACTTCTGACAGAGACCTTCAGGCTAGAATACGTTAAGTACTACTCAGCAAATACTGGTGACTGCTGGTCAGGTTCTTCGTCTGACAATAGAGGCCCAAATCTCTGAATCGCTCTTGGATTTTGGGACTTGACAATCAATAACTCAGCTCATGATCTGCCCAGACAAGAATGCCCATAAGAACAAACAAACGAAGAAACAAACCAAACTAAATAAATAAATAAATAAATAAATAACTGCATGGAGCAGAGTCCTCTTTTAGAACATCGTAGATTTTCAGATAGTTAATAAATTCTCTGCATTTCATGGCAGCCGAAATTTCATTACCCTGTTCACAACAGCCCACCACTTGTCCATATCCTAAGACAGATAAATTCAGTTCACGGCTTCCCACGCTATCGTCAAGGTTTATCGCGATTTTAAATTCCCACCAAGGCCTAATTCTTCCAAGCGATCTCTTCCTTTCAGGTTAGCCACCAAAATCACGTACGCATTTCTTTTCCTCTCGCAAATCCCACAGACCACGCCCCTATTATTCTCAATGATTTGATCACGAAACAATATTTCGTGAGGACTACAGTGTCCATGCTTATGTCATTGAATATTATCAAACTTCAATTTCAGGGCCGTTCCGGCCTTCTGCTGAGAGGTTGGCCGCACCATCACTGTCTGTGTACTTGCCGAGGCTGTCTTAGAGTTAACGCCAGCTCTCATATACAGTTTCTTATAAGCGAAAGTATGTACATATCGATGAAGTCTGGCAATTAGGGTCATCCTTCAGAAGATCAGAGGTTCTTGTAGGCGAAAGAATGTACATATCGATGAAGTCTGGCAACTAGTGTCATCTTTCAGCAGATCAGAAGTTCTTGTAGGCGGAAGTATGTACATATCGATGAAGTCTGGCAATTAGTGTCATCTTTCAGAAGATCAGAGGTTCTTGTAGGCGAAAGAATGTACATATCGATGAAGTCCGGCAATTAGTGTCATCTTTCAGAAGATCAGATGTTCTTGTAGGCGAAATATGTACATATCGATGAAGTCTGGCAATTAGTGTCATCCTTCAGAAGATCAGAGGTTCTTGTAGGCGAAAGAATGTACATATCGATGAAGTCTGGCAACTAGTGTCATCTTTCAGCAGATCAGAAGTTCTTGTAGGCGAAAGAATGTACATATCGATGAAGTCTGGCAATTAGTGTCATCTTTCAGAAGATCAGATGTTCTTGTAGGCGAAAGTATGTACATATCGATGAAGTCTGGCAATTAGCGGCAAATGTCAGGTGCCAAAACTATCATAGGTGAAAATATGTACGTCCCAAAACTTCCTGATATTTTAAGCCATTTGTCATATAATGAAGGTGCCACAGGTGAAACTGTGTACGTGTAAACGACGTCTGGCAATTGTGGCCTTGTTCCAAACGCTCAGACTAGCCGCTGCCTCTGCGAGTGAGTGATATACACTCGTAAGGTAAAGCAATTCCTATACAGACTTGGACAAGCCCAGAGAGTTCCAGGAGGTTGAGGCTCCCAGATTTCAAGACATTCAGCACATGAAGGTGGTAAGGTTGTCAGCCCTAAGCACCGGCCGCCTTTATCCCCAAGGAAATACTCCTGGTACGCATTTCTATTAGAGGTTGAGTCGACGCCAGGGCCACAGTGCGGCAGGAAGGATTATGTCAATGAAATGTACGCACGTAGTCAATCAATTTTAAACTCTCTTCCATTAGGCATTACAAGAATTAATTTTAAACAGCGTATATCAGAAGTCACTCTTATGTATTATTCATGTAGCAGATACCATTTTTCTTTCGAGGCTCATAAACCACCATACAAACACTGACAGCCGGAGCCTAACTTTTCTTTCCTTCTAATCAATTTCTGTTGACATAAGAAACTTTTGCCCTGATTGTCCAATTCCTTTCTTGGGCCCACACAGGAGAGACTACAAGAATATACAGAGTTCACTCCGACTGATGCCATGCTAATGCGGACACTGGTAAAACAAAGACACCAGCACATAAACCTCAGCTTCACTTCGAAATACCAGGAGTCAGGGACGTCCAAAATGCTACAACTCATGAAAACATATTCACGTGGATGTCCATTATAGCGCCAAGTTTATAAGACGCACAAGAAATTCTGTGGTGGATTTAAGAAGCCTGCTTTCCATAAACTATTGGTGAGACTAGAAATAATTATAAATTAAGCCTTTACATTGACGTATTCAGCAAAAAGACATTTTTGGCTTAAAAGCTTACTTCCATTACAACTTAAAATTCACTTTGCGAAAAGCTGCATTTGGTTATTCTGAAGCAGCCACGCATGGCAGATCAAGCTTATTTTGACTACTCATTGCTCCAGTGACAGATTCAATACACATGTACCCGTACCTTACTAGCGCAGTACATCTTCAGTAGCAGAGGAAGCATAATTCCTCTTACAATCTTGTTAATCATTTCTGAAAACAAATAAACACCAACTAATGCACCAAAATATATAATCTTTACTACTAAAAACCTCCTACATGTTTCGACCCTGCTGGGCCATCTTCAGGGAGAATAGTCTTGATACACTGGTTGCACTTATACACTAAAGTTTGAATGTGCCCTAGGGTACATTCACACTTTAGTTGGTATTTATTTATTTCGTATGGTACAGTGCACGGACATGGAACACATTATATTTCTGAAAACAAATTTCACTAATGCCTATCCTGAGTTAAATAAACTTTTTCAGGGGTAGGAATAAACTGAAATATTCGCATCACTGCCACATTTGTTACTGTAATCATTAAAATGCTTTTG
The DNA here is from genome assembly GCA_013340265.1 of Coptotermes formosanus. Taxonomy (NCBI): domain Eukaryota; kingdom Metazoa; phylum Arthropoda; class Insecta; order Blattodea; family Rhinotermitidae; genus Coptotermes; species Coptotermes formosanus. The sequence goes on along the minus strand of BLKM01001341.1, from coordinate 903,303 downwards.
TACAGAAGTTTTCGCAGATATTAAATTCAAATTTAACGTTCTGAAGAGTGATGTTCATCTAAGCTGTGTTCACTGTGATGGTCAAATTAACATGTGGAAGCAAAATGCAAAGTTCCTTTGAAGTGGTTAATATAAGACTGTTTTTGGTAAATACATAATTCGCTTATAATCCAGTAATTCCAATTATTCAAGAACAAATTGCCATGTAACTTTTGTTTTGCCTGCTTTTTATTACACAAAAAATTAAGGACAAAATTACATTCACCTTGGCTTCACTGTAGACTGTGCAGCGTAGGCCTACAGAGATGTTACATTATTGAATATTATTATATAGACTGTATCGGGTATATAACGAAAATTGTTCTGTGTAAGAGTAGACTTAAAAGTGTATTCTAAGCCAGCTTCCTCGTTTCTATAGAATTTGCCGCAGAAGGTAATTAGAGTGACTACTTTCCCCGAGATCGCACGTAAGAATGCTGTTCTCGGACGATATACATAAACAAAAACACATATACACAATCGTACTGCATCTTTTAACGTCTTCTGTCTTTAGCTTGTGGTCTCCTTAAGTGTAATTGCGGTACAGTCCGGCAACAACGCGACACTTGCATTCTTATGAGACCCCGCCTTATAGAAACTCGCGTAATAACAATAGGGTCAGATCAGAAAAATTTGGCCCGTCATCCAACCTTGTAACTTCACTCTAGTCGCCGAAATCGCGTAATAGCCAACACGCGTATAATGAAGTTCGCGTTATACAGAGTTCACCTACTCATCAATCGCATTATAGGAAATTCACGTTGAGGAAGCAAAATGACGAGGACTTTGCGGGTGTAATCCTGCTATACCAACATCCAATAGACTGCCGCCCATAAACCATAAGCAGCCTTATGCTGCATTGGATGTGTAATGCACCGTTTCACTTCCATTTTCCGGCGACATGGCTACATTCCGTCCACACGCACACCGTTAAATGAGTTGGTAAGAGTAGCCAATTATTTAATAATGACGCTCGCTGGTAGTCTGAATTCAGAGCTCGTTTATTCTTCTTTCGTTTTCTAAAAAAGAACACAGACTTTGGTTCGTGGCTGCTGCCCAACATGATAGTCGGTAGGAAAAGAGAAACTTAGAAAACACCTGTCGAGCTAAGAGGTCATTTTCAAACTTCATCAAAGATTCAACCTAATACTTCGGTGGTGGAGGAGGTAAAGACAGCATGAAAGTGTAAAAATTCTCTTTAAAAGAAAGAAACAGTAGTAGAGGTTACCCTGTCTCATTATGTTGCTTTAATAAGTAGTGTTCTATACAGCGTGCCCCATAATTATAAAGCAGCTATGTATTTATGCATTAGACAATTAGAGACACTCTGTAAATGATCAAGAAATACAGGGTAGAATAAAAATACAGTAATTTTCTCCCACGTGTTTTAAATATAGTATATCCTTAAGTTCATGGCTTCATTCGTTGTTTAGAGTAATCGTAGTAAAAACAACTTAATGATCACGTCAACAAACCAATACCTTTTAGGAAGGGAACAGATAGCTTAAATGACACCTCAACGTAGGAATTATGTCGGCACTGAAATAAGGATTTTTTTTCTAGTATGTCGGTAAAAATACTTCCCATTAATTACCTATGAATAACTAACGTACTTGTAGTTCAGTTAATAACTGTGACTGTAATTTAAAGCTGAGTTATGTTTATCCAAATTACGTGGAATCCTTCATGGTTACGAAGTCGTAATTAATGTGGGTTCAAACAGACGCTTCCTTCTCAGTATACTCTTGGACGGATTTTAGAACTACTTAAGCCAGTTCTGTCAATGCATGTAGCCTTTGAAGTTCTATTTTCATAGCGACAGATTAAGGAGAAATTTTTTTGCTGTGTATGGAGCTTGAAGCTTTCCCAGAGCCCACAACTGAAACCTACCGCGAACTAAAAATTCAGGATTACTGCTTTCGGGCATGTGACACTGCGTACATTTTGTGGCAGTACGAACATTCCGGAAGACTGTGTCATGAAAGTTTGAAGATGAGGCAGCATACGTTTCAAGAAATGTTGGTACTCACCACACCATAAGTTGTCACATGCCACAAGAATGTACCCTACATAGTCACCGCTGTCTTAACCTCAAAGCTTACACACAAGCATCCAAGCCACAACTAGTTATTCCAGTCCATTATGATGTATTTTAGCATGGGGTTTCGTTCCAGGTATAACCCATTCCACCTAGCTTGTCTAGTAATGTATTTTGGAGGATAAGAACATTTCTGTAAACTGTTCTAACTGCCACTGAGTATGGCTTCTCTTTTCCGTCAGTAAGTTTCATCTGCTACAGAAAGTACCCAGTAAAGACTTCAATTAGGAAGTGTGTTGCGTGATTGTGAAAAATTCATGATAGATTAAAAAATAAACCGTCTTTGTACATGACATGCGGAGTAATATAAGGGGAAAACGGTTCATGTGAAACGAGTAAAAGAGCAATTAAATAGTTCGCAAAACACGCAGTGAAATGTAACTTTCCCTGGACTGGTATCTTCGTATTAAAAGCCACCCTAATTCTGATAAAGTAAAAGAAATGAAAGAATGTGGTCTTTTTCCCACTGCGCATGTCAAGTACTAAAAGACGCGACGCTCCTGTTCACCTTCATAAAATTTCCATGGACGAAAAGTACTGTAAAATAAGCTTTAGCGGAAAGCATAAAATTCTCTTTCATCATAGAAGGAGTAAGGACTGCGTAACGTCACGACGATATTAAAAGTCACCTCACTGAAGAACGTGTATGAAGGCTGCAGTGACGTCACAGGAAATTAAACGTGTACTAAGGAACAACCATTAAAGTACAAATACAGAGTGAAACATTCAGCCTTCAGTTCGTGAAAGTATTTGTCATTATAGCGTATTTAAACTGTCTCTATCACAAAACAGCTACCCCTAATGTGTAGGCTACTAGCAATGTCCTCTTTTGAAAACGTAACCTGAGTAGAAATCAAGTCAAAATACGTCTAAACAAAATAAAATTCCATTTATTCTACAGAACTACATGTTTCGACCTATTTCAAGTCATCCTCGGGTTCACTGTTTGTGTTTAGAACATACTGAGGAAGGAATATCAGTCCATAAAATAAGATCAAAAACCATTAAAATATTAAAATTATTATAGACATATTCGGCAATGATATGTGTGGATAGAGGTTCTACCACACTGTTACAAACGTGTTGTACAAATTTTAACTTCTTTTGTCATTACAGATTGTCACAGCATCCTTTCCTCTCCTCTCCGATTGGACAGGGGAGGAGATCAGTGGTGTAAAAAGTGGCACGGTGACAGACTTTACTTCTAGCATTTCTGTGTTCCCCTGTTACTATAGTTCCACCATTGCCATCTACATATTTTAAGTAACAAACATAAATACTGCAGCGACGTAGAAACCTGGATAAAAAATTGACACGTAGAATATTCTTCAAGGCAATAAGGCCAGCGACTATACTCCTTTATGCAGAACAGGAAATATCGTGAAAAAATCGGGATTTCTTTTTCAGGCATTTTAATTATTCTTATCGAAGAGACTGCTAATGGTGAAAAGGGCAGTCCTGTGAACATGACACAAATTAATCATTGTGGTATGTAACCTGTGATTAAAACACAGGTTATCGAATGCGTGTTTGAAAGATAAGTAAGAAGGCGTGATTAGTCTTAGTGTAAATCTAGAGTGGCCACTGAAGGCCGTGGCTATATTTATTAGTCAATGACTCTAGCCCCTAAGTAAGGGGTTATTTAGGACAGCCACAATACGCCTGCAAACCATTATTTGTGTCACACGATCATTTGAAAAAGATTAGAACTGTAAACTTCGCAAACACGACTCAGAAGAAAGGTTATTCGGACTGGGTTTCCCTTGGTTTTGCTCAGTCCTTCAACGTGAGAATCAACGTTACAGGGACTTTAAAACAGGCTATAACATTTTGCATCTTCATGCATTTCCCTCTCGTTTATATTTAAACCAGAAATTTCCACCTAATATTTTATGACAAACACAAGGCTAGATCCAAAAATTAATGCCTTCAAGGTTCTTGATTTGCTTAATTTAAAACCGTTTGCTTTGTGTCAAATGCTTTCTTAGCGGGTACTAAATAATGTAGTCCGTAAAATATCAATGACAAGTAGGTGATGTCATTCGACGATAACGTCCAGTATAACACACCCCCAATTAATTAAAGGTTTTCCGGAAATGAAAAAATGTCATTTCAGGGTGACAGTTTCTATATCATCTCAAATGTTTAAGTACAGCAAGGATATAAGTAACCCGCGTCACTGGCAACGAAGGGGACACAACTAAATAATGTATTATCAATGAGGCTGACAGGAAGACGTGTTGTATCAAAAACTTGGTTATTATCCTACATAACAAATTCCAAATTTCTTTGCACGTATAATTTCTGCGTAATTTACATGAAGTCCTAGTTTAAGATACACCGCACCTTGATGTCATGATAACACAACGCAATTCAATACATTTATTATATATTTCTCGTTACATATACTCGCACAGTAGCCAATCCCAATGGCCGCGCGGTCTAAGGTGTAGGTCTGCGGCCGAGCGCTTGCTGGGATCGTGAGTTCGAATCCCACCGGGGGTATGGATGTTTGTCTCTTTTGAGTGTTTGTGTTTGTCAGGTAGAGGTCTCTGCGAGGGGCCGATCCCTCGTCCAGGGAAGTCGTACCGACTGTGGTGTGCGCCTGAGTGTGATCAAATGACAGTAAACAACCTCGACACCTACTGCGGCTAGGTAGAAGAGGTAAGGACTACGAAACGAAATATATACAGTAGATGTTTCGGTCTTAAGTAGACCATCTTCAGGCGTGTTATATAATGAACTAGTGTACAGGGCTAATTTGCATATTTGCTTGTGACATCTCGACAAGTAAACATGCAAATTAGCCCTGTACAGTAGTTCATTATATAACACACCTGAAGATGGTCTACTTAAGACCGAAACATGTAGCGTACATGTAACGAGCAATATATAATAAATGTATTGAACTGTGTTGGGTTGTCCTGACATCAAGTTGCGATTTATCTTAAATTGGTGCACAACGGGATGGATTACATTACAATTAATGAAGTCCTGGATCTGTTTCCATGAATAAAGACATAAAAATAGGTTATATTGATAGCAATATGTATTTTAGCCCTCTTTACGGTGATGACATTTATGCAGTTAAAAGCCGGTTGTCACCACCTAAAGTCATGCCGATTTTCCACTACAAACGTCAGCAAGCAAGCAGTAAAAGTATACAAGAGCTACACGTCATTAGAAACAAACGTATCACACAAGTGAATTCTTGGTATGATCTCTCATGTTATTTAACACAAAAAAGCGGCACACAAAGCTGCCACTGTGTTATAAAACATTAAAATTCCTAACTCTCTTTCATTTCATGAATACTTGAGAAATATTCTACTCACACATGTTAAACTAAATTGTGAAACTTACATGTAAATTGCGTTACATTCAAGCGTAACTGAACATACGAAGCAGCCTATGGCAAAGTCCCTTTATCGTTAATGTGGCACAGGAGATTTCTAAATACCTCTAGAGGCCCCTGACCCCAGCCAAAAATTACAAAACTTCGTGCTGAAACTGAAGGAAGGTGAACACCAAGTTGTCATAGCACTTATTAGAGCAATTGTAGAAGTGGACACTTGGATCCAATATTTTATGCTAATGTGGCAAAGTGTCTAGTTAGCTTACAACTGTGAAACATACAATTCTGTGAATGTTATATTGTTCATCCCGTGCACGATTATTACTAAAATACGATATTTGCCTGCTTCTGTCTTCTGCCGATCACATCCATCTCCTAATACGTAGTATAAACACAGAGACACACACAAGTAAAACTTCATGTCAACCAACTATTTCTTGTTCTACAATATAAATTATAAACGCTGGGTGTGTAGCTTTTAATTAATTTTTAACCTCGGTTGTCTCACTGATGATGATCCTACAGGATCGAAACATGTAGGGTTATGATGTAAAAAGTTTTGTAAGTGTTGTAATGTCAACACATTGAATATAGTGCATTGGTTGGAAAAATATTGTATTTGAATATTACTGTGTGTACATGTCCCTTAGTTGGGATTTACTTTAAGAAACACGATCTTAACGTCTCTTATATGCAAAATTTAAAACCAAGGTATAAAAAGCTATTATTATTATACTTTTCGTTTAGTCTCTCACCAATTTCAAAACGCAGACTGACGGTGTTTATGGAAAGGATGCTGAAGGGACTGTTTAAATCTACGACGAGGGATATAAAAGAAAACTAGAGAAAATAGATTAATAATAAGAAACTTCATGATTATAGTCTTTACCAAATACTATTGAGGAAAACAAATAGAAGAGGATTAATGGGCGGAATGTGTAGCATGCAGGGGGAAGGAGAGTCCTTTTCGGAAGGTCGGTTTTTATGCAAGTGACATTTATGCAAGATGCAGCTTTGATGCAAATTAATACTGTTACCGTCTCATACAGTCAAGTACTAATTTAAAAGCCATTAAATGGCTAATTATTGTGCGCTGAGTTGATTTCAAATTTGGTAATTATTTTCTTTTTTATACCCGAAATTGGCCGTAAAATTGACGAAAATCATCTTTAATTACTTTAGTTTAAATTAATAATTATAAAGAAACACGCCCCTTTTTAACACTGTACACCGTCAGGAAGTAATAAGTTTAAAAGAAAGCAGCCTGTAATTTTAGGTGAAATCAGTAACAGCCCTTCCGCCTTACGATCCGAGAGCGATCAGCGTAAATGAGTGTACTAGAAAATATTAAACAACACAGAAGTTAATTCAAAACTTTTAATGAGTGTACATTTCACAGCTGTAGTGTTCTCCATGTCTGATGCTATTTTAATGACGTACTTTTGTCCATGCAAATATGATCTTCTCTTCCCATTCTTATAATAAATTCAAAAGGCGTTTTTAAATGGCTTTTCCCTACAGCACAAAATGTATCTATACAGCGTAGGAAACCCTCCCAGTACACAGCTCATACCATATTCCCTAACGAAGAATTTAGTCTTCTAAAGAGATATAATTTTACTTGACCGTCTATTAATTACCATGAGTGTACCCACTCATCTGTTGTGTTCTTCAAGAAAAATAGATTTTTATTTTAAGGTTAGAGCTGTAGGCTTGTTCGCTTTGCATTTCCGTCCGTCCGCAAACCCATTTCGCATTCCTGTCCCAACAACCCATTATCCACATGAGCCCACGTGATATAAATTTTTCCATTTTGTATCCTAAAATTTTCAGAATATTCGCTTTGTACTACATTCCTTCCAACTCACCTTTAAATTTACGAACGTTAAATCAGATGTAAAAGAAGCAAAGCGTCCCACATGTTCTGTTTCGCTTTTTATGTTTTTCATAAATATTTAACAAAACAAAAGCAAAATGACCGTCTTTAAAATCCGCTAAAGCATAGGGCTATAGGAAACACATCTGCATCAATTTTGCATAGATTTGAAACAGAATATTAAATTAAGACATAATTTGGATGTTCTCTTCTAGAATTAAATATTATATGCGATAACGAGATTAAAAAAATTCGAGCTGATCTCCTAAATGTTTTGCCTTATAAACATCATCTACTGTGACAGGTTCATCTTATGCCTAAGTCCTGCCTTTTAGATTCGGTGACCTAATGAAAGTATGAACTTTGTCACTAAATAAAAAAGCTGCAGGTAGTACCTAAGTTTATAAACTTTGTAACAGGTACCATCTGTCTCTACGGCATAATTAATTGTTAAATGGAAGTGTTCCAAACAGCACAGTTCTGTCAGTTCGCTACCTACAATTAAGAAATTACCAGCCTTTTATGAAACTCAGAATTTCATTTGCCCTTTTAACCAGTCTCCTATCTGAACCCAACCTCAGACACAGTACCATACAGCACACCACAGTCAACGCCCGACCGACGAAAACACTCACAAGTAACAGACTACTCCAGTATACACACAACACGTCTTTCGAGCACATATTGGATCTACATTGTTCCACGACCTGAAGACGATTGCACTACAATATAGAAAAATCAGTGAACCACATAATTAGTGTAAATAGCTGAACTTATGTTTTAAGACTTTTTAACCTTTTAAAGCCTAGCGGTAACTTTACATACCACCAGGTTTAACATTAAAAAATTCTACGTGGTGCCCACATTGGGTTTGTGTGTTTTGTACGGATCTCAGAACAAACAGCAACTTTTGCCTTATAAAACATTAAGCGACTGGTTTTTATAACCGAAGTGAAGAGTGTTTACAGCGCGGTACGCACTGAGTCCTTATATAAAACATACGCTTCGTCTTTGAAGGGTTAATACCATTTATTCAATGTGTTATTACTCAAGACCAGATTTTATATAATCTACGATATGGCACTGTTTTTAGATGTTTTACGGTTAACCATTGACGTGTATTCTTGTGAAGAATATGACAAATGTACCCCTGAGGATGATGCTTGGGCATCGAAACATGTCGGGTAATTGATGTGAATAATAACATAATTAAGTGTGTTTTCACTTGAAATTGTGTGTTTGTGCATTTGTTGGTGAGTGTTATTTGACACATAAGAAATGCACGCTGAATTTAGTGTAAAAATATCAGACACAGTTATTTAGTCCACACCCTCAATTTTCTTCCCATAAGATAACGTTTAATATTATCCTTCTATCTAAACGTGTACGTCCCACAGGGGCTGTCTCATTAAGTTTTCTGACTACTTCGTAGGAAATTATATATTATGAATGTTTCCAATGTAGGAGGGTTTTAAATAGTGACTCAGTTCACAAGGATTCGGACAATAGAATTTTAAAGTAATATTATACCTGGGCCCAAACATGACAATTTATACTTATACAGTAATTTGTGTCTTTCCCGATTTGTTCAGTACACCACAAACCAATAAATTTTTGCTTATATGAAAGAAGAATAAACAAGAATGGTATAGGAGAGATAAATTAGGGAACAATAACTAATGCTCGAATTATGCTTCATTCTGCCCTAGCATTGATGGATTTGAGCGGAGGGAGAGCTTAAATGATATGAACGCAATTCCTCAGTTTGTGTTTTACAAACCAGCCGCCAGCGCCGTGAGAATCTTACAGTCCTCTTGCGTGCTGGCTATAGCAGCAGTAATGTAATCACTCTGTGATACAAAAATTATGAATAGGGAGAAACAACAGGGCATAACAGAATATTAATGCAGCAACTAAGAGGGCTCGGCCTATTGTCACTGAAGCAATTATACTGCTACTGAAAGTGCAGGGCTTCTCAAATCCTTAAACCGTTTTTTTTACTACTGGCGAAACAACTTTCTGGTTACAAAATTTGCAACGAAAGAACCTAAATGAAAAAATGTTGGAAAAGTGTCATAGTACCGGAGCGATATGGCTTTCGCTGCATCTCATCACTCTAAACGTTCCTATCTAAACCAACAGAAAAAAGAACCTCTTAAATTTAACGTGTTCCATGTCCGTGCACTATATCATACAAAAACACTTATAACCAACAAATGCACAAAGAGAGTTCTATCGTCGATCGTAACACACTCCTACATGTTTCGACCCTGCTGGGTCATCTTCAGGTAGAACTTTTTCGTTACCGTTACACTAAGGTTGCACTTTACAGTTGAGTGAGAATGTGCTGTTGACTGTGTACTGTGTACTGGACGTGTTAACCCTCTGCGGTCCGGGCCTGGAGTTCAGGCCCGGACCGCAGAGAGTTCACGCCTCCAAAAACAACGCAGCACACAGTCAAGAGCACATTCTCACTCAACTGTAAAGTGCAACCTTAGTGTAACGATAACGAAAAGTTTCTCCGTGAAGATGACCCAGCAGGGTCGAAACATGTAGGAGTGTGTTACGATCGACGATAAAACTCTCTTTGTGCATTTGTTCGTGATTTGTGTTTTTGAAAGAACTTCTTAGTTTGTCAATTAGTCCAAAAATTGATGGAAACCAAAACTTCACTCCCCTTTCCACACCCGCCACTAGTCCCTATCCAAAACCACATATACCTAAAACCACCCACACACTTACACTATTTTTTTGTAAGGATCGTCCCCAAATCTATGACTAATTTTGTGAAACTGTCACATTCCTACAAGATTTCATAAAAAAATTCTCTTTAAATTCTTCTCGTATAGCATCTCACAACATAGATGTATTCTAGATCTAATAGTATTCTACAGTGCAGAGTTACTAGCAGTCAAAAGCCTAATCTGGAAAAGCATCGATCATGGTCTATCCGTGATTGTTTACTCAATATATTCCTAAATTTCCTCTGAAAAAGAGATAATTTTGTGGTAAATCACATCGTTCATTAAAGTACGTTAAATATTTCAAATTATAGCTGAATGCTAGTAAACAAGCCTGCATTTAGTAAAACGCCTTTTCAAATAATATACCGATTTCATTTTTAAATTCAAAAAATTTCAAAATGAAATTACAACTTTAACCGTTTAATTATTCCCTGAGAACGAAATTGGTCCATACAAATTAAATGATAATAAATAGCCAGTGTGTGTTAAAGAATGGGAACAAAAGTAGTCTTCCTTCATGGTGGATTAACATACAGAATGCAAATAGCTGTGAGTTTTTTGTTCGAAGTCTTTTACTCCAAATGCGTGGTACAAAACTGCTCGCACAATACCAAGTACTCGGAACATAAGGCAGTAATTATTCATACGGGATAATTGGGAGCCCAGAACACTTGACTAATACAATAACTGGATTGTGGGAGGTCCACAGACGAGCTAAATGGACGTAATTAGACAAGCTATTAGCCTGTTAGTCCATTAGTCCATGGGGGAAACTGTACATGAGTTTGTGCGGTCTTTATGCCAGAGTAATTCGTCCTTCGCCCATCCTTTCAAACAGCCAATAAGCGTACCTTCCTGTTACTAAATCACATGCACGTAGATAAAACCGATGCCACGGATCCTAAGTATAAAAGGCCATAGCATCCAATCCGCCCCCGTGACGTAAAAATTGCGTGTCATTTTTCTACATGTTTTGCCACCAGAATAAAATTGTGGTATTTGTGTAGTCCCCGGTTATGATGGCAGCACGTATTTTTGCCCACTACTTCCTTCTCTCGCAACTAACAAAACCATATTTTTATAAATTCTCATCTCTGTTACGAAGGATGCGTGACTGAGGCGAGAAATGTTTAAATTCTTCAATAGCGGAACCTAAACAGAAAATAAAACATGGAAAGCCTAGGAGTAGGTGGAAAGATGGTAATGTTGAATGGACCATACGGTGAGCATGTGGCCTGGACTGGACTGGACTGGTCCACTTCAGCAGAGGGTCCATGGTCAGGCTTCTGACAAGATGAAACTATATTTCGAATTCCATAAAAGGAGGGTAATAACTTGGCAGTGTCACAGAAAACGTCGCTTCATGTGAGGTAGATATCAAGTATTTGTGTTTGGGTCAAATGATATAATATTTATATCACATATATTAATAGTGAAGGAGGAAAGGATTATTCTACATACAATAAAAAGAAGGAAGGCTACGTGGATTGGTCACGTTTTGCACACAACTGCCTTCTAAAACATGTTGTTGAAGGAAAGATACAGGGAAGGATAGATGTGACGGGAAGATGAGGAAGAAGAAGTAGCCTAAGTAACTACTTGATGACTTTAAGAGAAACACAGGATACTGGAAATTGAAAGACGAAGTACTAGATCGCACCCTGCAGGGAACTTGCTTTGGAAAAGTCTACGGACCTGTCGTAAGACAGACTAGGGAGTGAAAGAGTGAATGAACGAACGAAAGAATGAATGAGGAGTATGGTCTTAGGGAAGGTAAGGTGCTACTTATTATCTACGTTGACAAAGTCGGCGGCGGTGGCGGCGGCGACGGCGGCGGCGGCGACGGCGGCGGCGGCGGCGGCGGTGGTGGTGGTGGTGGTGGTGGTGGTGGTGGTGGTGATGGTGGTGGTGGTGGTGGTGGTGGTGGTGGTGGTGGTGGTGGTGATAATAATGAAAAGTCGAGAATTAAACTCCGTTATACCTACAAAGATAAGCAAACCCGTAACTATAATAGAAGTCCAATCAACGGTAATTTATACGCCGATAAAGACGGATTGACACAAAGACCCCAGTTCACCAATACAGTTTATTGTTTGAACTTTCCGGACGAAAGCGGACGCTTTCCTTCGTTCGTGTATATTTGCTTATGCAAAAAAAAAAAAAACAAAATTGGATATGCTAAAGAAAAGCTACCTACTGCATATCTTGTGTGAACCCTGCATGAGTTTCAATTCTGCCTTCTACTCATTTTGTAAGCAGTAATACTAATCAAGGCGCTGATTTTGCTTATGAATAAATAATTACTATTATCTGCACCAGACGATAGGGCCCACTTGCATGTTTAAATTAGTTTTCAACGTAATGTCACATCTGTCCGCATCCCCCCCCCCCCCCCTTCACCAGAAAAAACCGACTATCAACCTGGAATTAAATGCAACTGTGCAATTTTAGTACAACAGGCGTTAAAATTTCGGTAGTCACAACCCGGTTTCTCGGAAGTGACAGGAACGTAGCTCCAGCAACACAAGGTCCGTGTTCACGGGGCTGGACGTGGGGGCAGCTCAACCCAATTAGCTGTGTGTCATCGCTGTCTGCTCTAGAAAGCGGCTTGTGAAAGCACCCCGAGGAAGGACATATGATCAGCAGACAGAAGCGTTCTTGTGTTACTTTCATTTTGTTCTTAAAATTTTACTGCAGTGTTTTGATACGAAAAAAAAACATTTTAAAATAATATTCACATGAACACAAGCACTTAGCACATTTCGTAGTGTATACGCTAGTCTGTCAGTGCTCTTAATAGTGAAGTGAGAACACAGGGCTTGTTGACAGCAGCAGCATTGATGGAGATGCAGGAAAAGCCACTAGCGTTAGCGATATGGCTGTCTGGGGCATAGCATGGCTCAAAGTACAGGCAGTGTTGCGGTTACTGCGTTCATTCCAGCGAGAGTAGAAGTGCTACAATGTCTCTCCCGACTAATAAACACTTCTGGAAAACACACTGTGGAGAATTAAATAAATATGGTATTCCTTTATAGTTCACTGTAGTTGGTACAGCGACTAGCTACGGGCAGGACGGTCCGGGGATCGAATTCCGGTGGGGGCGAGATTTTCCGCACCCGTCCAGACTGGTCCTCGGCCCCACCCATCCTCGTGTACGATGGGTCTCGGGTATCTTTCCCGGCGTTAAAGCGGCCGGCGCGTGGGGCTAGCTACCCACTCCTCATTCAGCGCCGAGGTTAAAGAAAGTGTACAGCTATAGCTCTACTCCCCATCTGGGCCCTCATGGCCTGTTCCAGGGTGCACTTTATGCTTTGCATTTCATTACACCAGCTGCGTTACGCACGAATTTAATAGGAAACTACAAAATGCAAGTAACACTGGAGGAAATTTCGGGAATACAACTTTATTAACTGCGACGCTGCAGTCTACGAGATACAGTAGATTAGGTATGAGGCTGCAACTGCGGTGATTGTTAAGATTACCATCTTCCGCGTTGTGACGCCGCGTCAAAAGCGTCGGCAAACGCCTACCGTACACAATACGTGTCGTCACATCACAGAGGTTCTAACAACAAGATGGAATATCTAATAAGGCGTGAAATTGATTTTACTCCTTCCTGATCTCTCTTTTATTACTGTTACTTTTCTTTTATAAGCCTATGTGTTATTTTCCTCCTTTTTTTTCCGTTTTTTCTTCAGCCATTCATAGAATGCTTTGTTAATGTGTAATGGCCTCGTACGGCCAGGGGTAAATAAGGACCGAAGATACGTCCCGTACCACTCCTCCCACAAACGCATACACGTGTATTCCACGTGCCTAGTTTCCACGTTCTTATTTTGATATTTATTATTACCACTGAAAATTTCCCGCTGAAATTCAAAGGCAATTTTTAAAGATATTCATCCTTTGTTCTCCTTTTACATTTTCTTGCCGCTCCTCTTGCCTTTCCCTTCTTAACTCCGATCTGTGCTACATTAAAACAGTAAACTCAACTGCATATGTGTTCTTCAGATGAGACAATTTCGAGAATAGACAGAAAGTGTACGAAAACTGCACATTTCTCTGCAAAAGGGCGTGAGGACACAACGTACATAACCAGCCATCAGCCGTCTCTTGTTACAGACATAACTTATGCATACGTATTATATAAATAAAAACATAGCGACATCAGACTTACAATGACCGTAATTTATACCTGTTTCTTTAAACTTTAAGATACTAATATCTTATATGCGGGATCTGCCCAAAAAGACACCCCAGAAAAATTGTTTTATTTGTTTAGGCAATAAGGATACTTACTGCAGCTTTAAAATATGCCGCACAATCTACTTTCTTTTCCCAAAAAATGCAGTGTGTTTCACAATTTTATCTTTTTTTCACATAATATTCACGTTTAATCTAAAGGGTGCGCTAAAATTTAAATGCCAACTCGCCTTTTTATAGCTTAAATATCAATTTTCATGTTGCAACTACTATTAACAACTTTCTCTAACATTACATCAACCTAACGTTATTTGTAGGGGGTGTTTTAATGCACTAATCATTCAGCACTTACACACTGACGACCACGCGGAACAGAAAGTAACAGAAAATAACACCCCAAGAGAATGACTTTGTTTCAGAAAGTTAGCAACTGATGAGTTATGTCAGAAGATTCAAAACGATATCTAGGCTTGTGTGGTGATGGGTTTATGGGCTTTATCCACCGGGCTTTATCCACCGTCCGAAGAGTAAAATATTAAAAATATTAAAAAATTAAAATCACAACGTTTCAGAAGCTGGCTCTGCTTTCATCCTCCGATGAACGGAGGACGGAAGCACAGAACTCTCTAGGCTAGCTCTGTCTAACAGGCCGAACAGAATAGGCGTTCTTCTCTTCTCCCCCACCATTCACGTGAGGATGGAAGCAGAACCAGCTTCCGAAACGTTGTGGTTTTAATTTTTTAGTATTTTTAATATTTTACACTTCGGACGACGGACAGTCCATAAACCCATAATCACAGAATATTATACACCATCGTTAAAACCTTTTAGAAGATATCTAGGCTATCTGACTGCTGTGAGTGCCTTTGAGGCAAGTGGGAAGTTAGACCAGCCAGTCAGGCATGGGCCCCATAAATGATGTCCTCACCTACTGTCAACAGCTTTTGTCTGCGTGGCGAAGATCTTTCACACAGCGACTCTTGTACGGTCTGCATTGTTTTCCTTATCTTCAGACTGCATCCTACATAAATGATGATCTTTAAAAGCACCGCAGGATTTTTGCTGCTGTGCAGTGAACTTAGGAAAACACTGCAGAAGATACCTTAAGGGGAAGACAACAGAATGTGAACTTAGAATTTTGAACTGAAGAAACATCAGGGCGAGGATGTTACATAGAACAGCCGGCACAAAATGGCCACAATATTTCCCCTACTCAAGTGCAAAAAAAACCCCCTGTAAATTATGTCTGAAGTGATACTATTAGCAAAGTTTTTTTTTAAATTTAATGTTGCCCATCCTGTTGTGTTCAATCGATATCATACAAATACACACTGCTCCATCCAACACAACACCTTCTTATTTCTTTTATTTTAAGGCCACTCTTTCGGTCGCTGTCGGTCATCAACAGGGCGTTCTCTACAGATCGCCAAACCCAAGTAAAAGTATTATGTGTGATATCTCTCAAATAGTACAGTATACATAATATATATTTTGTAACATTACACAATATATAATACATATTTTGTAATACTTGAGAGACGTCACAAATAATATTTTACGTTCGTTTTGTGGATTTATAGAGGATGTCCGATAATGATTGAAGTCTATCGAAACATGTAGCTTTAAAATAAAAGGAATAAAAAGGAGTTGTGTTGGACAATTTATAGTCGTGTCTACATAAATGCGATGAATGAAGTCAAGTCGGGCATTAGTACTTTCTCGAATTTTAATTTTGACAATACTAATGCCTCGAGAACAGACAAGAGTGATGTCAGTGATAATGTCAGTTGGCAGAGCGTGACGTAATGGATGAATATCGGCTATCACAGAAATGAACCGATGATATGCAGAATGAAATAAACGAGCTGGGTAAGCGGTAAACAGAGTATACTGTTAGAAATAAATTCTCGAAAATTGCCACCAAATATAGATCCTTGTCATCAACAGTTGTTCAAATTGCCACCCAATATAGATCCTTGTTATCAACAGCTGTTCAAATTGCCACCAAGTCTAGATCCTTGTCATCAACAGTTGTTCAAATTGCCACGAAATATAGATCCTTGTCATCAACAGTTGTTCAAATTGCCACCAAATATAGATCCTTGTCATCAACCTTTGTTCAAATTGCCACCAAATATAGATCCTTGTCATCAACAGTTGTTCAAAGGCTCTAACAAGGAGTAGTCTTAATGGGATATACTTTTTGCAGCCACTCACTAAAACAGATGCGAAGTACTGGACAGTATTTGTTAGTCTGCTATCCGAATAATGTTGTATCTTCCAATCATACAGACTATAAAGACACAAATTTGACCCTATCCATTTCATGAAGGCGTATATGGGAAACAACGGTATGCCTCCAGTCTTTCTTGATCTCGGCATTAGGTGGAGTTAAGTGGTATATTTCACATCCTGGCCACTTTATTCCCCAAAAATTACTCTGGTACCCATTGAACTAGAGGCTGAATAGGTCCCAGAGGCAGCCTGGATTTCTTTGGAGAAGAGAAATATCTCTTGCCGCTGCCTCGATTCGAAAACCTTAAAGCCACTGGCCATTGTATGTTCTTGAAATTAAATTAATGAAGTGTAAACTCCAGGGAAATGAGAGACACCTCCAGACAATTCTAAACAAAGTTATTTCACTACGTTAGAAATATCGAGTAATATTTTATATTTGTTGCAGCCAGAAAAAGCTTTTTCCGCAAAAGCAAATTTCCAGCGCATCACGCTTCGTCGTATGTTTTAATAGGACCATATGAGTAACAACACATGTAACGTGCGTACTGACGTACTCGTCTAGGAACTAATCCATGCACCAACAGCCTGACAGCGCTTTTCTCTAAGGAACAAATATTCTTCCAAGATTCTGGCGAAGAAAATGCTCAGAAAAATTCTGGAGGAAAATAAATTTCTTAACTCTATGCACATATTCGATTATTGGCTACTGAGCAACATTGTTTTCTACAGCACTCTCAATATCTGTGAAAGATGTGTGAGAAAAGAAAATTTGCTAGGCCACAATATTAAGAATAACATCTGACTGTCTTCCGAATGAAGAAGAAAATATTCTGTTGGACCAAAACACTCGGAGAATGACGGCGTTTTTCATTTTGAAAGGCTTTAAAAAGGGACGGACTTTACAGGCTTATTTTAAAGAACGTCTAATCATAACTATTATGTTCCAAAGACATACAATTTCAACTGTTGGATACAGACCTACTAGTTTCCGCATAAAAAAGAGTGAACTCCGATATTTCCAAATACTGCCTATGGCAGTTTCGGAAGTACATGGATCGTACAAGCGGGCGGACAATAAATTCAGCTAACTAACTAACTAATAAATAAACTTTACATTTCTGTTTAAATATTTTAATGACTAAACCGTTACAGGCGTTAGAGAAATTATAGAGCCAATATTAGGAACATAAGCATCAAAATTTGAAAGGAACCGGAACCACAGATATAAAATCTATCTATTTTATATGAAACTTAAAACTTTTTAACTTTCCTTGTAGTCAGTAACTCGTAAATAGGTACAAAACTTTATAAACGCTACTTTTACATATGAATTCTAGACACTGAACAAAACTGAAGTAAAGTTATTAATATTTGAAACGCTTCTTATGAATATATTTAACTGCCATATTAAGACAACTGCATCGAACGCCTGACTTCATACTCGGCAGAGTTACGTAACGCAGGTCAGCGGACTTTGTACAATTAAGCCTCTGGAAAATCACTCATGTTAGGGAAAGAGTGTGACTGTGGAGATAAAATATTAGTTTTATATTGCTTGACTAAGAAAGACTAGGTTTGGAAGACACAGGCGCAGATGGGAGAATAATATTGAAATGGATCTTAAGGAAGTGGGATTGGGAGACATTGACTGGATGAATCTGGCGCAGGATAGGGAGAGTTGGTGGGCGCTTTTCAATGCGGTCACGAAACTTCGAGTTCCATAAAATGTGGCGAATTTCTTGACTGCCTGAGGATATGTTACTTTCTCAGGAAGGACTCTGCTCGATGGAGTTAGTTAAGAAAGACTTGCTTTGAAGTTCCGTTTCCTAAGCAAAACATCTACCAAAGTAGTTGAGTACCATTTTAACAGCTTTGGATATAGCAGACGTACATATAGGGGGAGGAGCAGAGTAATTTACATTTTATTTTTGGGCCTTCTCTGTTAGATTTGTGACTGAAAGCAAGAAACTGACAAGCGCTAGGAAAGACGTCTATGGTATAAAAGTTCTCAAAACCTATGCATAATAATACCCCGTCAACAGTAACACACAGTGACCAAGCAGAGTTTTTGAGTTGGAAAAACTAACCTCATTCATTGTTTAAAATCCTGCGACCTACAACTTCAGGAATCTTGAAATACCTCAGAGGTCGCCTTCGTTCAGTGTTTATACAGACTTAAGGACCTTACACTACCTTCTCATAAAGTCTGGTATATTTAGCACACAAAATCTGCGTTATCGTCTCGGACCTGGACTGATGCCTTCAACTGACTAGAAAAGAGGAAAATAAACATGAAAATCAATGGTCAAAATTGCATAAAAATTTTAGATCTAAAATCTAAGAGGACGAGAAAGTCACTTGGAAATTTTAAGCGTAGGTGGGAAGACACAATTAAATGGACCTGAAAAAAACAGGATGTAAGAATGTGGAACTGATTTGCCTTATTTAGGATAGTCTCCAGCTGTGGACTTTCGCGGTAATGAACATGGGGTTTCGTAAGAGGCGCGCAGTGTCTTGACTGTCCGATCAAAGACAGTTGCTTGATTATAATATTTCAATAGACATCGGATATTGTACGGAGAATGAAAGCCACCGCGTCGGAGATTTTCATTATGACGTGGTACTGAACTTAAGAATAAAGAGCTATAAAGATTGTGAAATTTCAGACCACTCTTACTTTAATTCCATACAGAAACAAAATAAATTTCCAAACATTGCAAATTATGAAGGAAAAATTAATTATATCTGCTCACGCCGAGATCTATACACATTTCTTCTCCACCAAGTTTTATATACATTTTTAGTATAATTTCAACAAATTTTACCTTATAGATTTAGTTCCATTTTTCTATAAGTGGATTGGTCACATCTTGCTTAGAAACTGCCATCTAAAACATGTGATTGAAGGAAAGTTAGATGGAAGGATAGAAATGACTGGAAGACGAGGAAGAAGGCGCAGGCAGCTACTAGATGACCACAAGGAAAAGAGCAGATACTGGAAGTTTAAAGAGGAAGCACTAGAGCGCACTGTGTGGAGAATTCGCTTTGGAAGAGGCTACAAACCTGTGGTAAGACAGACTACGGAATATATGAATGAATTAATTAAATAATATCACGTTCCCTGGTCCAGGAACGAACATGTGAGCGCAAGGAAGAACAGGATCAAAGGCTTCAAGACGCACACAACAGCAATACAGCCTGTATCATATTTCTAACACTTTCACCTCCTTCTCAGATCTGAAACAATTCCGAGTATCTTCAACTGTCCTCTTCGTGTGTTCTGTAGTAGAAAATCCCATTACTTACGTAACTGTTTTCAAAGACAATATTTATCACGTACCTGGCACCAGACAGAACGCTTCCATAACAACCGCCGGCAGATGGCCGTCAGTCTGTTGAGTTCGACAGCCATTATTAATGTGGGCTGATTATGATAATTGTCAGGGCGACGCAGCAGTCTCTCACTCCCTCTGACCATGTTAACAGTAGACAGTGACATATTCCTGTCATTTGAAAG
Source organism: Coptotermes formosanus (assembly GCA_013340265.1). NCBI lineage: Eukaryota > Metazoa > Arthropoda > Insecta > Blattodea > Rhinotermitidae > Coptotermes > Coptotermes formosanus. The sequence goes on along the minus strand of BLKM01001341.1, from coordinate 883,233 downwards.
ATTACGTTAAACAGTTTTTGATGCTCCTCCTTCAGAGCCGTTTTAACAGTGGATTGTTTTGTCTAGGCTAGAAGCAAACAGAAAATATAAAGTAGCAGACTTAGAAACAGGATAAATTTAGAAATGAATCTATTTGGCATGGAATTTGTCGAATTGGTGGCGTCTTCAAATATGACGACTAGAATATTCTGGGAGATAAAGCTGTGTCCAAGGTCTTGGACAAGAGGGACCATGAAGACGGAGGTAGCAGGTTTCACCGAAACGTCGGAAACTGTTTACTAGCCGTTACAGGGTTATATACAAGAACATTTACTCTTCATTTTAGAGCTCTGCAAAAATGAATTTTCGACTTCCACAACATTCACCACGATACTCAGCGATTTAGTTTATGAAAATATTTTATTTGCACCGCTAAGTTTACGGAAATTAATTCTGTGGTGTCAGAAAATACTTCGTAAGATTCTTCTGTTTATTTTCTAACACTGTTTAGTTATTTTGAAGAAAAAAATTATTCCACTAGTAGCAAAATTTCTAGTGGCCTGTCCGCCTTACAGGATTGTGCGTACATTACGGCTTAATCCAACGCCTAAAATAAACACTATGGAAGAGCTCAAATATTCCTCAACAATAATTTAAATCTCAAATCCCCCTTAATACAAGTAAGCTGCTAAAACGAATAATAAAACCACGTAAATTTATTTTGCCCGAGGGAAGAATGAGGCCCACGATGACTCGGGGTCTGAGTGTAGAAGTCGTAACTAAATGTCCATAATTGGTTTTTGCATAATTTCTAGCTTTTCAATGTTCACAGCCTGACAATTAAAGGTTAAAAAACTGATGCACTGGCAGTGATTCCCGCTACAAAAAGAAACTTCACTACGCTTTGTAATAACCCGACACACCACAATGTGTACACAGCGTTTGACGTACAGTATTCATATTACGCCACGTTTATATTAAATTTTGTTAAAACATTTAGAATTACTACTGTCACGTTGTACTAGAGTTGTAGTAGGTTGAGTCAGTGACAAAATAATGCAAATTTGAGACACATAGGCCAAAATAGAAAATAGTTTAGGCCTGTACATAAGACTGTACACCAAATAATGCCCTTTCGTTAATGTTTTCCCGCCGTCTCTGAGAATATTAATTTATTGGAATGTTTAATTGTTTCGTACTAAATATGCAATTAAAATTACGGGAAAAAATCCTTGGTAGTCCCGCTAGACCCTGAAATCTTTCGGCTTATGACGCGCAGAAGACACCCCCTATTTACAAGAAGAGCTAATTTTTGGGTAAAATAAAATTACAACAGCAACAATATGAGTAGTGTTTTGGTTTCTGAAACGCAGCAGAAAGAATGACCGCAGGTGGTTATATAGTTGTGTGCTCTGTGGGCTGCCTGTTAACCCTGATTACCAAGAAGACTAACTTCATTATGTAAAACACAAAAGCCAAGAATTTCGTGCAAGTTAGTAACTTTGTTGTTTACATTTCAGTTCTAAATGAATCAGCACGTCAACATAATTAGAATACTTTGTTTGATCTGATGTAAACGGGATTTTACTCTGGTTGTTCTCAAGTCAAATCGTCACTGGACTCTCACAATGGAGGTCCGTGTTCGGTTCCAGCCCTGTATGTGTGGGATTTTGGTGGAAAATGGTGGCAATGGAACACGTTTTTCCCCCAGCACTCCGGTCTCCCTCTGTCACTATCACATCAACCCCGCCCCATGCTCGTGTTTCATTGATATACAGCGCCGAAGCTATGTAGTATTTCCAGTTTAGAGCGTCGTTAAATAAAACGCTTCTCTCTCTCTCTCTCTCCATAAAAAGCCCAATCTGTTGCTGTTGTCTAGGAAAAGAGTTGCCATTTTTTGTGGAAATGATACCAGACACACACAACACACTGTGGCTTCAAAACACAGGCCTTTAATTTTAAGGCGGGTGGTACGTATAACCATTATGCTTTAAAGTGTTATCATGCATAACACAAACTTTAGAGTAACCTATATGCAGGCAAAATTTCAGCGCCTCTCATATCTTTCAGCTAGGAAAAGTTTAGCTGAAGTATTTAGAAAGAACGACAGGCTAAGTGGGAAGGAGTAGAAGAAGGGCATATGTAACACCCCATACGTACAGATTCACATATTGCTAACTATGGCGCTTAGCGATGGGCGGTCAACTTCTCTTTCAGGCGGCACTGTTCCTACACGTACGTGATAGGTCTTTACAATGTGGTGCTTATTTAAGGACAGAAAAATCTAATTTTTACGGCTGCGTCTGAAGCCAAAATTACCTACACAAATTACTGCACTCCCTCCGTAATCCGGAACACGGCAATACGGAACATGGAAATCCGGAATACGGCAATCCGGAACACGGCAATCCTGATTTCCGAAATATTTAGGCCAAAAAAACCCAGTATTTCCTATTGAAGTTATCATTACAGTGCGTTGTTGATGGTGTTGTTATTGTTATTGTTATTATTATTATTATTATTGTTGTTGTTGTATACCGTTAGGTACAACTTTTCGTTTTTAAGGAGCTTACTCCTTCAGCGTCCAGTGACGATTTTTGTATGTTTCCCCTCCGTGGTCCGGATTTCCTGGTAATCCGCACCACGCCTCCACCCTATACAGTCCGGATGACCGAGGGACTACTGCATTAGGCTATTTGTGTCCTTGCCTTCTATATTGTTCATTTAATGACAATAATTTATTCCAGCAGTCTGTGGGCCTCTTTCGTGTTGACAGTGTAACACAGTAGGAGTAAATCGCGAGATTTGAGTTTTTCACAGCGGTGTTGATGAACATTGAAATCTTCCGGTACATGACGCCGTTTCGATTGGTAAATAGTTACCGAACTTTCAAACAAGGTTTTTACCTGTATCTTCAGGATCAAAGACATAACGGTGGTTCAAGATGGTTGCCAGTCTACACGGCGTCATATCCAAGAAGACTTTAATTTTTTACCATAGAAATATTTCCACAATGGCAATGAAAGAAAATTCCAGCCAACTTTGCACTATTTCCAAGTAATAAAAAAATCCCTATGTAACGTAATAAAAAATTGTTCAATATGTCTCCGCATCTCCATACAGGATATATTTCCTCGAAAACAATCAGTCTCTTAGAGCGGCAGCGATGTCCATCGCGAGGAAACAAGGCATAGTTCGGCTAAAAGATATTTTTCTACAAGTAAGCTTATTTTTTTACTGTCGACGTCCAAGAAGAGGACGCACCAAAATGATTTTACATGGCACAGTTTTTGTATATTTCTCTACCCTATAAAAAAGGAGAAACAAAACAAGAAGACAGAAGAAAGATAAAATATGCCAACATCAGTGAATGCCACTTAAGAAGACAATGAGCTCAGGTAGCAGTGTTTAATAACCTCCCATTATATCACATCTTGAGATAAAGGAAGAGGAATAGAGGCAACCTCTGTGGAGGAAGGGTCCTCTAGGTGACCTACATGAAATTTGTCTTGTCCATCTGTTAGCTTTCAGGTGAAGCAGCTAGTTTGTCTCCAACGCTTCCATACTCTACCAAATCATGTTGGTTTTGTACAGCTGCGTTCAAAAAGTGGTAACTTTACTAAGAAAATCAACTCCGAAATTTGTCTGCAGACTGTCACATAACCACTCGAAGATTACTTCGCAGAACCAGCTGTATTTTGCTCAAACTTTGGTCGGCTACAAATTCGCCATTCATACCGATTCAATAGTTCATTCCAACGCATGCACTATGAAAACAGTTAGCCGGCATGTATCATTCAGTATACCGAAAAGGCTATACGCTGGACAACCGAGGGACCGTTGCCCGATTTCGTGCACTGAGGCCCACCCATCTTCTGCATGCATTTGATACTGTGGGCTATTTACCCGGTGATAAAGAGGCTGGTGTGTGTAGGTGGCCAATCACTTTAATATGGTGCCAAAGTCTTTAATGTATGCATCAGTTCCCACGCACTTCTTATCTTCAGGAACACCAACAGGAGAAATTCAAACTTCGTATAGTAACCTCACATAATCGTCACACTCAGCCTGTGTAGCCTCATCTGAATTACGGAGTCTTATCAAATAAATGGCAAATGAAACCAATAACGAATATTGCCTATTTTATAGAGTATCCCAGTTCTTGCTTTCAGCAAGCACAAGAAAATTCGGTCATCTTAGTCGATTTGTAAGACGAAAATAAAGCAGGTCTATTTATAGAGATCTTCGCTCTTCTGGGATGTTACGCGGTTTAGGTTGGTGGTTAATAATCGACGTTTTGGGACAAGCCATTGGTCAAGCTTGACCCTTGAAAGTGGAAACGATAGGTTGTCCCGAAACGTCCGTAAATAACTACAAATCTACGCCGCATAATACCCCAGAAGACCGAAGATATGACTTACACCGCGGCGGAAGTCTGAAATAACGCAGATATGTTAAAACATAACTACCGTAACGCTCTGTTCGAATTACATCATATATGCTTCCCACCACACTGCGTCACATCTGAAAGTAGACGTAGGCCTACGGATACTGAACGTTAATTAGCTGATTATACACAGATGGCAGACGGTCAGAGATTCGGCTTTTTGAGGACCTTGATTACGGGGATCGGCGCACAATGTACATACTAGTGTTAGTCGAGGAAATCAATAGTGTCTGGTTCCGACGGTAGACCACCATGATAGGAGGCAGTTCACAGAAGCAGTGCAGTGATGTAAGACGGGTAATCAGCAGACAATCAGAAGCTGCACGCTTCTTGGAAGACAGGTATTGAGCTGGCAAAGCTTCACCGGCCCAGCGACGTGCATCTCCGCCCGGCACCACAAGGTGTTGACAGGGACAGAGTTAAAAGATTCTCACTGTGGCTTGCAGTCGGCCCCTCTGTTGGCCGGTGCAAGCCACTCAAGTACACATCAGGCCTTCTGGAATATGACGCTATATCAGGAGCACACCCAGAATTTTTCCTTGGGGGGGGGGGGGCCCGGGGGCCTGAAGCTATATATAATATACGTTTGATTTTAAAAATTGTGCTATAAAATCATGTTGTAAGTACAACATAACACTGTTTGCAACTGCATTTATGTACATACAAATATAACTACATGTTCCTTGACTCAATCACAGTGTCCTGCCTTTGACCTCAGGCTTCTGTCGCGATGCTGATGAGATCTGCGCTCTTCTGGGGTATAACGCAGCGTCGAATGGTAATCCTTTACCGACGTTTCGGGACAACGTATCGGTCCCATCTTCAAGGGTCAGAAAGTCCAAAAAGTGTATCTTCTGGTTTTTCCTTCCTGTTTCTTTTTAATTTTATTAATTTTTTTCCAAACTTTTAATGTAATACTCATCAGCTGATTTCAGTGGCTGATATCGGCTGAAGAAGAAATCATGTAAAACGTTTGATATCACAATATCTACAGAATTTGTGTTCTTCACTTTTCGGTTTTGGAGGGGGCTGCAGCCCGTCAGCCCACCTTGCGTGCCTCCTTCCGCTATATCAATTCTAAAGGTTTACCAATCGACACGGAGTCAGAACCCAGAAGAACTGAATCTGTGAAGATTTCAGATCTTGAATTTATGTCGATTACTGATATCGATCGGCTTATTAGTTACAGATTAGGATAATTAACCCCATGGAGCAAAACTCTAGAGGCGCTACGAGTCTTTCAGGTGGGCCTAAATTCCCCGTCCTTTATGGGCCAGTCACGGTACATTACGGTACGTACGTCACTAGTACTTATTCTGAGCCAAAAAAATTCAGTCCACAACCCCATACCTTTATAACCTATCTAAGAACCACTATGATATTAACACTCCATCTACACCTAGGTCTCCCAGGCGTTTACTCTGATGCGTATAAAAACCACTTTGAGATGTGCGATATTCTGGGATATTACGGTGTCGTGTGGAAATGTTTTACCGACGCTTCAGGACAACGTATCGGTCCCACCTTCAAGCGACAAGAGCCCAAGAAGAAAAGACTCTTTACTCTTGAACACGGGACCGATATGTTGTCTCGAAACGTCGGTAAACAATTACCACACGATGCCGCGTAATATCGCAGAAGATCGCACATCTCACCAACATCGCGGCGGAAGCCTCAAATCAAGGTAAAAACCGCTTTATCTGCCCGTGTTTCTGTAGTACACATTGAGGCTTGTATCAACTGTGTGAGCTGATGTAGCATCAGCATTCTAGCATTAGGTGCATTGGGTAGACATCATTACGCAGGCTTGGCTTGATTTTACGCATCTGTTACAGTCTCAGAAGTACTTGGACAGCAACCAGCAGTATTCGGACAGCGCGTGGTACATGTCAGTTACAGGAAGTCACCTATTTCTAAACTGCATGCCATTTCACCATTTGCATTGCATTACGTGGACATGAAATAATTTAAGAAGGCTACATCAAGCGTCTAACTATGGATCATAATTCCTTTTTCTGTTAGGCCTTCAAGTTTCTAGAAATTACTTATTTCACTAATATTCTAGTGATGTCTAAATTATTTTTTAGTGTCCTGACAATAACAAACTTCCTATAGGGATACAATAGAGCGCAATGACTATACAATACAAAGTGAGTGTAATTTGACATGCATAACTGCAAATACTGTGGACAGAAATTGAGCACTGTTTTTCAATAAAGAGGAAGGTAGTATGTTAGGTGGAGGGTGGCATGGGTGGCCTTTATAGTGACCTCGAATACAATAACACCAAATACCCTGAACGTCAGACTAAATTAAAGCTACATTCAACCAAGTTTAAGGCACAACATTTATCATGAATGTAAATGCATTTCAGCTCGGTTATAACGTCATGATTGGGACTGAATATTTTGTGTCCTTATAAGCGAGTGTTGTTATAACCGAGGAGTATAATGTTATGATTAACACTGAGGAATTAATTGGTACCATTGAATAGCTGACGCTATAGACGAGGTGTCTCATAAACCGTTATCGCTATAACCGGGCTCGACTCTATATTGCAGTTACATCCACGATTTCTAAATTTCGTCATCTTGGTAAGAAACACGGCTCCACGAAATTACGCCGTAGAAGTTACACAAATAACTCTGACAGTATAAGAGATATAAAAGGCCTGTTACTTTTAATATACATCTAAACAAGACACAGTACACGATGTACTCAGGAATACCGCAAAATCCGCAGCACAGTGTTCAGCATATATCTCACTAATGAGGAATTCAAGCACACAGGAGAACCCTCACATCTGGAACGAGAGGAATGCAAGACTTGACGAAACAATTGACAATAAACTTCTCACCTTTCATCGTGGGGCAAGGACCATATGGCAAGCACAATAGTTTGAAAACATCTGCCGCGGTAGGTACCGCAGTAAAGACATCTGACCACAATTTATGATCCGAAAGAATTTATAAGCTTCGACTTCCTCATAGAGCGCATCCGTTTTACAGAGCACAATTGTGATATGCCAAGTGTTCAGCGTGGGTTGCCAATTTAATTGTAACCATGGAATTAAACACGAACCCCTATATGGGAAAAACTAGGCCAAATTAAATTCTGTCGTTGGATAACAAAACACTTGACAGGTCTAGGCGTAGATGGGAGGTTAATATTAAAATGGACCCTCAAGAAATCGGAGGGGGCAAGGACTAGATTGATCTGGTTCAGGACAGGGACAGATGGAGGGCTGTTGTGAAAGCGGTGATGAATCTTATGATTCCATAGAATGCGGCGAATTTCTTGAGCGTCTGTGAAACTGCGTTTCAAGAACGACTGTGGTCCATGGTGTTCGTTAGGTGGAGTCAGGGACTTTACGCTGTATTCAAAACAACCGCCATCGGCCTCAGTCGTGAGAAAAATCCAGTTTTTATTGTCATATTCTGTATCTTTATTATTCATGTTGATATTAATCTCCGACCTCCATTTATTTATTCCAAATTGTCTCTAAATTTCAGGTTTTCCGATTAAAATTCTGTATTCTTAGGCCCTATGCATCTATGTTCCGTCGCTTATGTAGCATACTAATTTCCCAGCCCACTGCATCTTTCTTGATTTCATGTACTCTAAACTGTCTAGCTAAGGCTCTGGCTAACTAATGGCACTGCCAGATCGTGATAAACGTCTTGTTAGAGGGAAGAGCATCTTATTACCATGTTATGGAAATTCGAATTAATGCAGTATTTTGAAAACAAACAGGCTTGTAATTGGAAATTCGGTAGAACGCTGGTTTATTTTCGGTATTTTAGCAGAAAAAACTGCTAGGTGTCAAACATCAGATTCTTTTAAATCACATGCAGCTCGAGTTTTGAAAGCTTTATCGAGCTAATGAAGCCAAAGAAATATCATTACATTTCTGGGCCCTCGCAAAGATCGGTTTGGGGGTCAATATTTAAGGCTGCTGCTGCAATGTTAAATTAACTACCTGCCAGTTCAAGGTACTTCGAATATATTTTGTTGGGCTGAATATTGTGATTTAATACTTCGATAACAATTTCGTTGTTTATGTAGAGCTGTTATTTACGTCTATTTGTTAAGACGCGCTCCATTTCAAGTCCTTTACTTTCACGCCAAGAACAAAGACTCAAGTAATTTCGTGAGATACGTATTTTCGTCAAATGCGCACAGAAAAACAGCTCATTCCATAACGGCTCTGTTCAGAACTGCAAACATATTTAGAGCTTTGCCGATATACCCTTAACCAACGACACCAACATGAAACGAGAAATTAATAATTTTCTTTAACCTTTATCCTGCTAATGTGGAATATATGGTGAACTGCTAATAATGCCAGCACCACTAATGTGTAATATTTGGTGACCTGCATTTGGCAACGCTGAAAGGAGCCTCTTTGTCTCTCTCTCTCTCTCTGCACAGTGTCTCAACACTGAATCAATCGCGAAAGACGTCCTATGTCATATCTGTGTGCACACACTTACTCGGCTACCAACTAGGCCCTATAGCCGAGTAAGTGTGTGCACACAGATATGACATAGGACGTATTTCACGATTGATTCAGTGTTGAGACACTGTGCAGAGAGAAAGAGAGAGAGAGAGACAAAGAGGCTCCTTTCAGCGTTGCCAAATATAGGTCACCAAATATTACACACTAGTGGTGCTGGCATTGCTAGCAGCTCACCATATATTCCACATTAGCAGGACGAAGGTTAAATATAAAAATCTCCCTTCCACAGACTGCTAAGGTTAAGTGCTTTTCTGTCCAAAGCCTTTAATCGCTTCCCATATAAAGTCACGCGTAGGATTTCTGGCCTTAAAGCAGCCGAAAAGTAAGTCCTTCGGCACACAAATAACTGTCCTTATATAGAGGAGGCCCGAACACCCTCCTGTTAGCAACAAAACATAACCTGTTTAAAATAAATGAAACCGTCTTAACAAAGGGCAATAATTAAAATGGTATTATTTTCTGACGATGCAGGCAGCAATTATGACTGAAACGTCGGTAAATTTCTATCCAACAACATGGCAACACAGATTTGCTTTCGTTATTCACCGCAGAACTCCGCTTGGTTACAAAAAAATTAATTTAACCCTTTAAAAGACGAAGCGTGTCTGTTTTATATAAGGACTCAGTGCGTACCGTGCAGTAAACACTTTCCACTTCGGTTATAAAAACCGGTCTCTTAATGTTTTATAAGGCAAAAGTTGCTGTTTGTTCTGAGATCCGTACAAAACACATAAAGGCAATGTGGGCACCACGTAGAATTTTTTAATGTTAAACCTGTTGGTACGTAAAGTTACCGCTAGGCCTTAAAAGGTTAATATCAAAATGAATAACAAAGTTATAGCCCTATTTTAGGAATAAATGATTGCCTGGCAAAGCGGAATACTGCTTCTGTTCTTATGTCTTGTGCACGGTATTAATTTCTGCGCCTGGATGGCCATCACATGCGTGTGGAAGCTTCTCCGCATGCCAGCTCAGAATTCTAGACGCAAGAGAAGACTTTATGCTACACAAATCACAAGTTTAGTAAACATTTACGTTTTATGGCCGTGATAAGTGGGTCCCTGTCACCACGGCACGGCGCGTCCTCAGGTTGCAGATGGAAAAACGGCCTCCAGAGAGGGAGGGTAGTGCGAATACATTGAATAAGCAGTAGCGGACAGCCGAAAAGAGGTGGTCCTCCAGCTTGGGGGGTTGTGCGAGGTGCTAACAACTCCTCACCGTAAAAACTTAACATGTTACGAAACAACCTACAATGCCTTGGAAAAGGGATATGAGTTATAGTACATAGAATATTATGAGTCTCTATAGGTCACGAGTTGACAGGGGAGTGGAGAAGACTACATAACGAGGAACTTGATGATTTGTACTCAGCACCAAACGTAGTCAAATCAGAAGAATGGGATGGGCGGGGCATGTACCACGAATGGGAAAAGGAGAGTTGCCTACAGGATTTCAGTAGGGAGACCTGAGGGAAGGAGGCCACTTAGGAGACCCTGGGAGGATAATATTAAAATGGATATTCAAAACGTGGGATGGGGGCATGGATTGGATTGAGCTGGCTCAGGATAAGGACAGGTGCCGGGCTCCTGTGAATGCGGTAATGAACCTTCGGGTTGCACAAGATACTGAGGATTTCTTGAATAGGTGAGGACCTGTTAGCTTCTCAAGAAGGACTCTGCTCCATGGAGTTAATTAGTTAATTCCGAATCTGCACTAATTTCCGGTTTTACAATGGCTGCTTATTTTTGGTACTTTTTACTGTCGTGACCTGCTGCGCTCGGAGTACCCACGGAAAAGCGCGGAGAAATACACTGGTCCTGTAAAGGTGCAACATTTTGAGCTTTTACCAGCAGAACGAATGAAAATTAAACTTTTCTGGTATAAGACGCCGTGTTCATGGGTAGTTAAGGAATTCTGGACGAGCCTGCTGCCGTCTTCGTCGCGGCCTGTGTAGTCCAGGATCAGAGGAACCTCCTCAGATATATTGGTAACTGTTGACAAAGTGGCGTGGCGTCTTTTCTTAGACTTTAATTCTCAAGGTCACATTACTGTAGACCCACAGACCATCAATTCATCAGCCACAATTACGGCTTGAAAGTTAAGCACTTTTGCTGAGTATCGACTTTCAATGCTTGTAAAGACAAACAGCTTCAGATAATGAAAATGAATGTATGGAGAACGTAGACTACAAGAAGGTAACACGGTTCTCGCCTACTCAGCTATGACTAACGATCTCTGAAGAACAAATACTGTTAAAAAGTCATTAGACCTGATCATCAATCCACTCAAGTGACGCCTTCTAAACATGAAAGCTAAAAATTAGGAAGGAACATTACACTTAAAAGGGAATTCACTCCCAGGCAGGAAGAAACGCATATATCTACGGATCTGATAGGTCCGTACCTACCACAATATTTAGTATGGAAAGAGACAAATAGTAGAGGTGTCTAAGACGGGCCGATCCCTCTCTCAGGGGACTTCTATCGAGCGCCAGCGTGCGTGCGTGCGTGCGTGTGTGTCACTGCGTGAGATCAAGTGCAACAATAGACTAACAGTCTACACCTACAAGGTAGAAGAGGTCAGACTAAGAAAGAAAGAAAGGAAGAGCGAGAGAAATAATGGAATTCACTGTAATCTGTACTAAATAAATCACTGCAGTGTTTCTGCTGCTTCACTTCCGTCGACATAAGCAGCCCGTCAACAGGGCGGTCAAGACATTCATGTCGGCTGCAAATTATTGTGAGTAGTTCAGTTGCTTTCAGGACATCAAGAATGGACCGACCAGTTTCCGAAAAAGAGACAGCAGAATTTCAAATTCAAAATAACATTAAGTTTCTCTTTCGATGGAACAGAGGTCCTCCTTCATTGGCTACCCTTCACGCTGAGTGTCTGTTACCTTCCACTGCTTTGTTGTGTAATACAGTCTACGGGTTTCCGAAAGCTTGACGCAAATATCGTGAAATTGGGCCATATGAATGGAGAAGAGTATTTATTGAAAAACTGATAGTTGCACAATAAGTCAAAACTTTCCCGTCCATTATTAAAGATGAAGTTACGTTATCGTGTTCTTAAGAGCATACCGCTAATAACTTTCTTGAGCCACATTAATCCACTCCACGCCTTCACATCCTAATCCCTTAACATTCACTTCATTATGCAGAAGTTAAAAGCGACTATATTAGCTTTAACCTTTTAAAGCCTAGCGGTAACTTTACGTACCACCAGGTTTAACATTAAAAAATTCTACGTGGTGCCCACATTGCGTTTATGTGTTTTGTACGGATCTCAGAACAAACAGCAACTTTTGCCTTATAAAACATTAAGAGACTGGTTTTTATAACCGAAGTGGAGAGTGTTTACAGCGCGGTACGCTCTGAGTCCTTATATAAAACAGACACGCTTCGTCTTTAAAGGGTTAATATGTCTGTCCGTATGTCAAAATCTGCCCTGATGAAAGAGCGCGAGAGATTTTCGTGAAATTTCAAAATTTGTATTTTTGCTTAAATATGTCAACACATTTCAACTTTGGTCAAAATAGGTAAAACATTACACACATTGTGCAAGAAAACTTACGTATATTAAGCCATGACAATATCTCACAGTAAATTGTCTTTCTAACTGAGACAAACTGTTTCCTTTCTGAGGCACGAGTGAGGCCTAAGAAAAATTTAGGTTATCTAAACGTACGAATCGAGATAGTTACAGAAAATACGACATTTCGTTGTTTACCTTTGACTGTAAACCTGTTTGCTACGACACAAAGAAAATTTGTAGCGTGTGTATGTGTGGGTCCTGTTAAAACGTATAAATGTACATTTAAAATACTCGCATCTTCAGTGTTGCACTTGGAAATAGTCACGAGATTCAAATCTAGGTAAATAGTAGACCGAAGGCATCAGATATAGGCCGAGTACTTCCTGTGGATATTTTGCAAATTGTCAAAAATATTCGGTCAGCTAGGCCCACACCTCGGTTTCCCAAATGGTCCCCTTTCCTCAGTTTTTTCGACTAAAATTACTTAAGGTGCCTACCTCACCGATTACATGCGTGCTACTTGCATTGTTAATCTCATCCTGCTTGACTAAATTACCCTAATAATAATTAAGAAGGAACAGAAGCCGTAACACTAAAGCGTTGTGGTGCAAATATCTCAAATTTTTAACTTTTTTTTCGAGTTTTATTTAAAGAGTCAGTGCATTTACGAAATCTCAGCTCTGCCAGACGCTGGGGTTAAACGGGCATGAATCTGCGTAAAAAAATTTACAACTAATTAATTAACTAATTAACCCTTTACAGACGAACCGTATCCGTTTTATATAAGGACTCAGTGCTTACCGCGCTGTAAACACTCTCCACTTCGGTTATAGAAACCAGTCTCTTAATATTTTATAAGGCAAAAGTTGCTGTTTGTTCTGAGACCCGTACAAAACACATAAACGCAATGTGGGCACCACGTAAAATTTTTTAATGTTAAAACTGGTGGTACGTAAAGTTACCGCTAGGCTTTAAAAGGTTAAGCAAGTACGGATCTTTGTTATGGAATTCTATCAGCCCTTCACTTACTCTTCTTCCTTTCCGTCCAAATATTATCCTCGGCCTATTCTTTCCAAACCATCGTTTTATTCCTAATAAATCAATTGTGGTCTTCGCCATGTTTTAACCTGACATAGGTACAGCCTTCCTCCGAAAAGATGCCATAATCCAGAAGGCCATGGCACAGATATTCTAAGCCGTGAAAGCCTCAAATTCTGCACCCTAAATCCAGGCTCTTCTCGCAGTGCTTTAACCAAGATTTATACCTATACAAAACAACAGCCACACTACGCCATTCTATCTCTAGCAAAAATATATGTTCCTATTCTCAACAACATTAACTTGATGGAAGTATAAATTGTGAGGTAGGAAAAATAAAGTTTTGAATTTGATCGTACAAGCAGGTCAAAATTAGGTAATATTCGAGTTAAAGTGCATATTGGAGAATGGTATTACAATTGCTGTTTACGAGGTGGGTTGTGAAGATGGGTGACTGGCGGAAATGGCCCAGAATCGTGCCCAGCAGTGAATTTCTTTCTTGGAGATATCAAATATTTGGTTTTTACTACCAGACAGCTTAGTTTTTATGGTTTTATGGGAACTGCAAACAAGAGCTTAGTGAAACTAGGCGACAGTATGAACACTTGTTTCTGTGTACACCTACCGTAAGCGATTAGTCGCTGTAAACTGAATACAGACATATCAGGTGAGGCATTACACTTGCACCTATCTTTTTATTGCAACACCAGTGTTCTAAATGTATGTTTCTTAGGATTAAATATATTTATATATACGTGATAACACACAACGTGTATTAACCTTCGGCACTTTAAAATGCACAAGTGTGAGTGCTTGTAAACACTGTACTTCGCATTAAATATTGTGCGCATTTTAAAGTACCTAAATATTTGTAATTTAATTCCCACATTGACAAACGAACAATTTGTTAGACCTAATTTTGTGAATTTCAAATTCCTACTTCGGAAATTTATTCCTGTTTTCCCCATCTTGGATTGCCAGTGTGACATGTACCCCCGTGTCAGACGGGTATCCATCGGCCATATTCGCTTGACGCTCTTTGCTATCTCAACACTAGGCTAAATCTAAAGACTTTAACGCAGAAATTTGTCAGCTTGAAAAGTGCGAATTTTTTCTTTCGTAAGTTGCTCCACACTGCTCTGCACATTTTTCATTTTCCTATTTGTCCTTTCCCGAATTTAAGGACAGTAGCAATCTAACAAACACTGTCATATCTTCCTTCTTTAAACATCTTGCTTCATCACTTTAATCGTTCTTACACGTTTGGAAACGGCGTTTTTTATATTATTACTGCTACACCAGTATAATCGATTGTCCTCCTGCAATAAGTGATTGGCTGATGTTTATTTAAAACGGTAGTGGCCGTCGTTTTAGACTGTAGTGCTTTAATGCATACCCAAAATGTGTCACAGCGACCAGGTGACACCTTGGGTAAACCTGCAAGTGCATCAGCAAGGTACAGGCCTGTGTTAAGAGAGCAATGTGCAGTGCTGGCGTACACGTGTTCAAACTGGTAGAGATATAAGCCATATAGTCTGTTATAATCACGAGGGTTGACAGTGATTCTACGTAATTAGAACTGGGCCATAGAGTGTGATTCGTAGGCCTCCACTGTGCAAAGATATAAATTTGAACATTTCGTAGACTGGTGTTAACACACTAAACTCACCCGATGAAGGTCTGTCGGAATAGCGCGTACAATAGACCCAGGCCGGCCAGAGCTGAGGCCCTTTCGTGGTCTCGTTTAGCAACTTCTCGTCCGGGTTCGAAGAAGCGGCAGACACTGTGCTGCTTGCAGGTGACAGTGGAGGGCTCGCAGTACCTGAAGTCGGTGCCGGTGGCGACACAGCTTTATTTCTGGCCTGCTGGTGGTTCGAAGACTCCCGAGCCGAGACTCTAAAATCAGGACGTTCAGTAGGAACGGTCGGTGTAGGCCTGCTTGTTGCTGTGACTGGCGACCAAGCTGAGGTCTGCTTCTTTGTCGGCTTTGGTGCTGGTAATGGTTGAACTCCTGATAGGTGATCGTGTGGCCGGTAAAGCCTTTGGTAATCACATATTGGTGTTACAGTGCGACGGATGCCTCCAGGTCTAAATACTGGTTCCTGTTGCTTCGACGTTATCACCGCCCTTCTGCCGAAATCCGGTCTTAAGATATTGGCTACAGAAAATGGCAGTGTTGTTGTTTGGGGCACTCTTTCGTTATGAGTAGGATGGGGTGACGGGACGCTGGGGGAAGATCCTTGTTGCTGATATTCTGGTGGAGAACACTGGTTAGGACGGTTATGACTAGGGGATGGAGGAAGCGACGATTGGGGAGATGGCGATGAGAACGAGGTCCTCGATGTATTACTTGGTGGCGAAGGAAGGGGTTTCAAGGGTTGGTTATGATGGTGACTAGGGGATAGTGACGACGGATGAGGGGATGGTGATGAAAATGGCGGTGTTCTCGTATGTACGGGGTTGCATATAGACTGGTTATTATGACTAGGAGACGACGGGGATGATCTGGGGGACCGCGACCTGCACGCCACGTTTTGTGGCATACTTTCGGCATATGTTAGGGGCGATACCGGTCCACAACATTGACACGGTTGTTCTTGATAACTGGCAGGGACCAAGGGTGTTGGAGGTTGCGGTGTGTGGTGAATAAGCTGGGGTGTTTCATGGGAAGCAGAAGGCGTGTGAAGAATTGATGTAGCTTGCGGGCTGTTGCTGTTGCAGCAGAGGCTACTGCACGAGTCCGGTGTTCCTATCCCGTTGATGGGTGTTGAGCAGTCACTGCCGGGCCGGGTACTCGACGCAGGTCCCGGACTCGAAGCACTGCTAGGGCTACTGCGATCCGTCTCCAGAGCCATCGCTGTCCGATTTCACTTACAACACTATTTGAAATTTAACTTCCATTCCGCTGACAACATTTACACGAAAATTTAAATTCCCCATTGCTTGTGAAAGAATTGTAAGTCCACTAACATAGCTTACCACTATATAGAATGTCAGCATACAAACATTTAAACATGTACAAGTTCATACCAACTAATGCACTGTTATTATTGATAATGTTAACTTAAATGCTACTATGCAGTTATCCGAGGATTTCCCGAGCAGTTCAAAGTCGTGACAGTGTGATATAAATGCACTATCTCCCCAGGCAAGTAGTAGGTGTATCAGATTTTTATTGCAGTGTGGTGACGTAGTGAGTAAATTTAACTTTCGCTTTTAAAGTATTCAAAATTTGATCTGCAACAATGAAATTATTATTTATAAATACTCAAACAATGTTCGTCGCTGTTTCCATCCATTTTTTTTAGGCTTCAGTAAATACAGCCCTGTCCATGCTCTTCTTCATATGATTATTTATTACAAGTCGGTGGAAAAGCGATTTCCGTTTAAAAAATAAAATTTTTAAATATTACGTTCTGAAGCAGGGGCAGACTTAGCGGCAGAAACAATTACACACGAAAAATCTAGAGAACGATCCTGGTACTGTGTTTTCGAAATAAACTGACACGTTTAGCCACAGTCTGTCAGTTTAACTTTTGCTTCCTAAACCGTGTTACGCAAACAGCCGTTTTTATGGCAGGCTTCGGCTGTTTTATAAAGAAACAAACCCGTGTGTCTTGATAAGTCACTGTTCTCACCACAACGTAGCAGCACTTGTCAATGTCTCTAACACAACGTAAATCCAGTTATTTGTAACTTTCAGAAAAAAATGTTACATTTCGTTGTCAGATGGAAATTTAAATAAATTATTAAACGTCTGTATATTTCTGCTAACCTGCCTTAATAAATAGACCACGATTTATGAATATATATGTGGGTATTTTAACCGCAATTTACATATTATTTTGGAAAAAGTTTCCCCGAGACCGGTGGTGACCTGTCATGTGTTAAAAACAGTATTCTTGACTATCCAGTCCAAGATAGACCCTCTCTTAATCCGTCTCCTGTTTAAGACTTGTACAACTTCATGCACGGTAGTGAAGGGGAGGGGTTTCCATTATTCTTCTCCTCCCACTTTATTCTGTCTCACTCTTCCTGTACACGAGGCTCTCTTTTAACTCCCCTCCAAGTATCCCTCTCTTCTTCCCTCCCTCTTCCGCAGGAACGCTTCAATTTGAGCCACCACTGCGAACTGACATGTCCACGTTGATATTGTTATTAATGAATGCTGCGACAGTATGAGCCATCCTGATTTCCTAATGAGATATTTTATGCTGTCAACACATATTTTTTATCATCTGGTAATTTGCTGCCAAGTGGAAAGACAACCAGACTATTTTATGCTGGTAAAATTTTAAATTCATATGTTTTAACTACATCACCTTAGCGATAATTACACCCTCCTATACACAGAACACAGGTACAAACACGCTGTATCATTTTCTTTGTATTATTGGAAACTAAAAGTTCTGGTAAACCACTATAAGTCCTTGTTCTCGTTACACAAGTCATTGCCTAGCCTCGACATTTCACAGCTCACTGTTTATTTCACGCCGTGTCAATATTCAGCACTTTCTATAGATCTATGAATTATTGCTATTAACCTCTGCGGCCACAGTACCTACTCCGTTATGGAACACGACAAAATTAAGTTGCCTTCCAGTCCCTTTGAGAATCACAGCACCAAAGTTTACAATTCACTGTCAATGTTACGTGTGAAAAATCAAAAACCTTGCACTTACGAGTGTTAACAAAATGACATCCTTCACCCTTTTAATTTTTAACATTCAACTTTTGAAGTCATGCTGGTTTCAACACTTACAGAATCGATTCACACGTCCCTTTTCTTATTGTAAAACAACAAAGCCAAGAAGTCACTGCCACTTTGACGTGCTATCCACTTGTCGTGTGTACCACTGAACCTGTCCCCTACTCTGTTTGAAGTCTTCATGTACCGATCGCACGACACCCGAAACATTTCTATCTATATCTGCCCTCCTCCTCATCCTCTATTCTTCTTCTTCTTCCTCATCCCAAAACCCCTTCAACCTACTGTATGTCCAGCACCATGCGCTTAAACGCAAGTCAAGTTGACTCCATCTCCTCTCTCCCCCCTATTGTCATTCTGTCTTTCTCCAACACACACAACCCTGCCACACACCAAGATCACAGCTTATTTACACGTCCTCCTACAGGACACGCCCATGTAACCAACTAGTCCACCAATAGAAAGCACGCTTACATAATCTGTGGAGTTGAATAAGTGGGGATAGGAACTTTGTACAACTGGGGGGGAAGAGCGCGTCAGACGTAAGTTGGGATTGGTGGATCTGGTAGGCAGTGAAAAGTGATATTGAGTAGGTGGAGCCACAGATTGAGCTGTTAGATAATAAGCAAAGCCCCATAAAACAAAAATCAAGGCCTTACAGTAGAACAGAGATTTGAAGAGTGAGTGAGAGAAAGAGAGCGAGAGACAATATTTCATTACGGTCTACTACCGGGGGTACTGGGGTGAGTTAATGTAACGATAGACTTATATTATGCCTATATAGACTATGTTCTATGTGTGGGTGTTACGATCCGCTATGAAGCAGTAGCCATAATGTGATTCACAGCATTATATGACATTATTGTACCTAGTCGCCGATATAACCTATAGCCTATAGGTCTGTGTACATTCACGCCTGATAAAGTTCAAAGTAGCTGCATTATCAAAGTCACCGCAAATCCAACAGAGATAACGCGCGTGGAAAAGGAACAATAAATCAAATTAGCTTATTTTTACCTTGGATTTATCATTTCATTTTCATGGCTGGGATGTTAGTGAATTTAAACAGAGAGTGAAGAACTCAAAATATGTCTAGAGGAAAGAAACTTGCTGTGGATTTAACACTGCTAATACACGCACGCCTGACAGCAGCAAATGAGACCACAAGTGAAGTATCGGTTGTGGTGATACTTCTTGTATTCCTGTGAATTTGCTCTTCCTTTTTGTTTAAGTGTTGGTTTTATTTTCAACAGTGTTAGGCCGGCAAATATTTATTTTTATTAATTTTTATTTGCATTTTACGCAACGGTGCTATCAGTTAGCAAGAGTAAAGTTACGTCCATAGGATGTAAAGACAAATTGTGACATTTTTTTTAAATAATAGATTAGAAATTACGTGAAAACAAATATTTTCTGTCCAATTTCATTTAGGCCCTAATATACTCGTATTTGCCTGGAAGGACTGAAAAAACCACAGACCCTCCTAGCACAGCTAGTGTGCAGACCAAGTTTTGAATCGGCAGTCTTCAGAATATCATGCAGTTCTACACTCTAGGCCGTGAAAGACAACTAATACATTGGCACAGGCTTATAGACATAACACATAGCATCCAACATATAGGCCTAAATAAGTAGAATATGCAGACTGCATTCAGTTTCACAAGAGTCTGCTTTATTTCACGGGACTTTAAGCCTATAAGTCTGTAGTGAACGGCCTAATAAGTAAGTAAAAATATTATTATTTACTTTAGTCTAAGTTAGCCTGCACAGCATTCTACAAATTTACATTCTTTCCTCTTAGAGGTTTATCGATTTAGCTTCATCATGATTCCACGGCCATCTGAAGTGTTTGATATTCAATGCTTAAAACTAATTTTAAGAAAGTTTATTTTTATATGTTGACCTAAGCTCAACATATTTACAGGCCTGTTTTAAGGACTGAATACAAAACGTATTTCCCAGTAGGTGTAATTTTTGGAAACTGCTTAAAACAGGTGTACGGTTAAACCTATAAAATTGTAGTTTGTTCCATAAAGTATGCAGGCATAGTGGCGTAAAATCGATTATAAATAGCAAGAGTTGCATGCTGCATAACAATAGATTAACAAAACCGTTACTTGTTAAACAAAAAAAGGAACGTGGACCACAACAGTTGTATTGAAACATGCTTGTTGTGGATATTATGCTGTGCCACGTCTATTTAATAGTTTTAAGTGGACTTTAATGAGAAATTTTAGGATTGAATTCATAGGAGAAACCGACACAACTGCCGTCCAACTTAGTAGAGAAGTGCCTAAAATACAATGGCGTGTTTTTTGTCATTGTTTTCTTAGAATTAGGTCCATAATACAGATAAGAGACCTACTGCAAATCTATTTCACACAACAAGGAAAAAATCTTGGCAGTGTGTACAAGATCTAAATATTTACGTCGCCTCTATACAAAATGCTCGAATATTATTAGTCTCCTATGTTCTTCACTCTTAGAAGCCCGTGTTTAATAGGTTAATTATCATACATCAATAATAATAATAATAATTATTATTATTATTCAATTATCATTTGGTAACCTGCTAGTTTAATAGCGTAATGGCCTATTATAAAACCGGCACACATAAATACAAAAAAAAAGAAGTAACTCAGTCCAAACACAACTTTAATTTAAAAACTAAATAAAAATTGTGTTAGGACTGAGTATATTATACTTCTGGTGTGCTGTAAACACAGAGGGAATGAATCGCCTTAAGATTAAGTATAAAAAATTGCACGAAGGCAAACAAAATAATGCAAAATAACAAACAACAAAAGAGATAGAGCATATTCATCACAGATTCAGTTTCTGAACTGAATGCTTAAAAGAGTACTGTTCAGATAATTAGTTACATAGAACGGTAGCATATGCGGTATAAAATGTAATCAAATTAATTACAAATAACGCAACTAAATTAAATCCACAATTCACCTGAAAAGTCAGTGCTCAACTATACTCTAAAGTGTTCTTAAACCCTCTGATTTGCTTAGTAAATTTATCTACAGCTAACAAAACGTTAAGCAAAACTGATTTCCTATTGAATTCACATTAATAACAACAGCAATAATAATAATAATAATAATATATAATAATGTTATTATATTATTATATATTATTATTATTGCTGTTGTTATTAATTGAATTCAATAGGAAATCAGTTTTGCTTAACGTTTTGTTAGCTGTAGATAAATTTACTAAGCAAATCNACATTATGAGCCCACAGCTAAGTGCTGTTGAATCCCGCGAAGTTAAATTTTTGTCGCAAATGACGTAAAGACAACTAAACACAGGTTAAGCTGAAAGCATAATTATATTATGCATACTAATATTCTAATAAAGGAGGACGGCTTGTTGATGATGATGATGATGATGATAATAATAATAATAATAATAATAATTGATTTGCTCTGATTTGCTTAGTAAATTTATCTACAGCTAACAAAACGTTAAGCAAAACTGATTTCCTATTGAATTCAATTAATAACAACAGCAATAATAATAATATATAATAATATAATAACATTATTATATATTATTATTATTATTATTATTGCTGTTGTTATTAATGTGAATTCAATAGGAAATCAGTTTTGCTTAACGTTTTGTTAGCTGTAGATAAATTTACTAAGCAAATCAGAGCAAATCAATTATTATTATTATTATTATTATTATCATCATCATCATCATCATCAACAAGCCGTCCTCCTTTATTAGAATATTAGTATGCATAATATAATTATGCTTTCAGCTTAACCTGTGTTTAGTTGTCTTTACGTCATTTGCGACAAAAATTTAACTTCGCGGGATTCAACAGCACTTAGCTGTGGGCTCATAATGTGGACTGCCAGACTAAACCGTTTTAGTAATAGGCTTATATGGACCCATTAAAATTAGTCCTATGTCATTCGTAAAAACTTAAGTTAGTAGTCAGTTTTGACTAGGGTAGAGCGGGGCAGTCGCGAACCCTTAAGGAACATTATTTGTGATTATTTAGTCTGACTGCAGGACCAAGTTGGAATCGATATACCTACTCTTACAAGCTAACAGTCTAACGCTGGAGTATGTGATGTTAGAATGTTATTCAACTACTGTGATATTTAATTCTAATTACCAATATTCGTTACTGTAATATGTTCCTTACACAATATGGCGTTCCTCAATTTGTGGACTGCCGACATTTTTAAAATTTGGGAAAATAAAATTACTAACCTTCTCACAGAACAGTTCATCTCAGATATAAATATCACAGCACAATAAAAGAGTTCATAATGAAGAGAATTCGCATTTTTTCAACTTTAAATTAACTGTTATAACTTTTATGGGCACAAAATTATGGTTTCTTGGTGCACAACTGGCGTCACTTGCCCCAGCTAACGGCAGCCTTATTTGCCATATGAATAAAAAGTAGCTGTCTTTAAGGCCATTCATTCACTTCCAAAGCTGCACTTTAACCGCGTACAGGGTTTCTCAACGTGGTCTAATGTATAGAAAAATAAATGGGGTGGACACTCCCCTGTCATCGTTTCGCAGTCCTTCCCTCTTCTACCTATTTCTTCACAGTGGGTGTACAGGGTTTTTATTTTCACTTGATCACACTGAAAACACACACCACAGTCGGTAGGTCTCCTCTAGACAAGAGATCGGCCCGTCGCAGAGACATTTACCTGACAACACAAACACTCACAACAGAAAAACATCCACGCCCCCGGTGGGATTCGAACCCACGATCCCAGCAAGCGCTCAGCCGCAGACCTACACCTTAGACCGCGCGGCTACTGGGATCGGCCTCCTTTATCACGCGGCGCTTAAACCCCTACTTATACTACTTTGCTATGATGCGCCCAATACGCCTTTATAAACCATTACTTTGCTATGATGCGCCCAATACGCCTTTATAAACCATTACTTTGCTATGATGCGCCCAACACGCCTTTATAAACCATTACTTTGCTATGATGCGCCCAACACGCCTTTATAACCCATAGGGTATGTACAAATTAAAAGTCATCCCTATACGTTTTACGTCATAGCTTACTTATTTCATTAAGACGTATTTTCTGCCTAGCTACTTGGTCAAAATGTAGAAATGTTTCCGACGCCTAGCCCCACGGTCTGATCGCAAATACGGCAGTTCCTTCTCGGGTGGATACGTCGTTGGAACGTAGCCTGCCTGAACAAACTTTGTGACGAGTGTGGGAAAAAAGATTCTGGAAAAAGGAGAACATCATAAAACTTAAAGTCGCCTGTTTAATTTTCCTTTGTAGGAAAAAACCACGTGTAAGAGCTTTCAGTTATTCGCGAGGTATTTACTTTAAGCCAGTTTAACAAACCGCATTCAGCAACAAACTGGCCCACAGTTCTACGGATAGACCTACGTTGCAGAGTTTACACAGTGGTTACTTTCGCGCTCACAACCTCGTTGTGGATATTTGTCATTATTTAAACACAAACTTTACCCACTCCTCTTCTATTGCATGCAGACAGGAAGAAGTGAATTAGCACTATCAGTGTGTTGTTTCGGTCATCGTTATATTTAGTGCTGTTACTGAGTGTAGGCGGTGCTGCTATGGCGTGCGCAGCGCGATTGACAGCTGTCAGATAAACGGACCTGCCACGCAGAGCAGCGGCGTGGCCTGATTATTCACCATCTATATCTTTATTGTTATTATACACATACCGTGACTTTAATGTCCATTGTATTCATCAGTAGGATCTACTGTGACAAGTATAAATTTGGGATTAAAACGGATAGGCCTCTCGCTGTCACTTAGATTCGCCAAAAAGAATAACTGCTCGAATTATCTACATTTTACACATGAATAAAATTCGTCTTGCAAGCGTTTTATTCGGATCTACTGGTTTATTCCCTATAAACAATGTGTTATAACTCCTACTTATATTTTCGCATTAAAATCATATTTAGGCGTCGAAGGCTGAAGCAGCCAGTAGCGCTTACACGTTGAAAATTCGAAAACCTGAAATCTAATGGGCCAAAACAATTTGTTCGAAAGTTAGTATGCTTATAGTGGGAAAAAACCTTCACTGAGATGAATTTCGAACGCTGTTCAAACGTGTCCATTTGGTTTTACATGTGTAGTTCATTATAATTTAAAATTAAATGCATCTATGGTATGACGACAAGGTTACAAAACAAGTTACAGACTGTAGGATTATTACAACACTTGATTGCTTATTAATTAACTACTCCAAGAGCAATGCCAATAATTTATGTAATCAAATTTCAAAGTTATGGAATTCGGCTTGTGTTCAAAATAGTGTCAGTTGATTCGCTGAACAAGAAGAAGAAGAAGAAGAAGACGCAGAAGAGGAAGAAGAAGAAGACGAAGAAGCAGCAGAAGAAGAAGAAGACAATATTTCTCAAGATTTTTAGCACAGTTAAGTTCATAAAACATAGACCTATGTGAGGGAAGGAGTCATTTCTTATATTGTTCAGAAGAGCTGTGATATATATATCTGGCCAAACAATGCTGGTAATCTTACCATTACTTGGTTTCCGGGCTTTGTCAGTTCTGCACTGTTACAAAAAGAACACAGTCTCTTAGAAACTGGACCTGTTTACATCCTTATGTTACAGGGAGCAGAAGCAAATATTCAGTAATATCGACTGCAAAGACCTATTGCAATTCAGTGATTGCGAATAGCTCCGTATTAACCCTTTAAAGACAAAGTGTATCTGTTTTATATAAGGACTCAGAGCATACCGCGCTGTAAACACCCTCCATCGCGGCTACAAAAACCATTCAGTTGATTGTGTATAAGGCAAAAGTTGCTGTTAGTTCTGAGATGCGTACAAAACACATAAACGCAATGTGAGCACCGTGCAGAATTGTTGAATGTTAAACCTGGTGGTACACAAAGTTACCGCTAGGCTTTAAAAGGTTAACAGGACAGGGGCCGCCGCACACTTTCATCTGAAAAGGGAAAAAGACCCAGTTTCCCAAACCCTGATATTTTTCGAACAGTAGATATTAGAAAAAGTCCAAAGGAGTAAACAATCTTAAGTGTGCGTGTCACTGTCAGAACGCTTTAGAACTGGCTGATAGGTCTACTGTGAGGTAAGGTAAATGAAATGATTATCGAATGCCCTGCTAAGTATAATTTACCTTACAAATTACTGATATGGACTTACAGACCTGCGCGAGCTACAGTTACTAATAGCAGTGTCTACTTAACTTGTCTATGCTTATTCAATTCTTAATTCGCTTGATTATGCAGTAACATAGTCCTGCCTGTCCTTACCGCGTGTATAAGGTCTGGTTTATACCCATGCTCCGGGTAATGTTTCAATTACCTGCTGTTCCTTCCCCTTCAATTGTATTCGTCTGTGTGAAGCAATTAATTTGATGTACGTAGCCATTCAAGATGAAAACCTGAACTCATACATTAGCTGTACTGGCCATGCAACGTTGAGTTCAAGGGCAGCTGCTTGCCGTGTTACCGGCTGCTCGCTTCTCCCGATGTTCTGAACTTAACGCAGAATAATAGTCTGAAAGCAGGGATTTAGAAGTTACGAGGGATTACAAGAGGATTTGAGAAACAAAAATCCCCCCCCCCCATATTTAGGAGAGGAGTATGCCACACGCACATCACTAAGACCTTCAGAAAAGAAAGTGCAGAGAAGAATGTAGGGGGTGGTTCAGAATGGACGAGAATGTAGCCTACAGGAAATTATTGAATTCTGAAAAGGGGATGTAGGTAAAAAATGTAGAATATAGCTATTCAAAATTAGATACAAATGAGGAAATAAAGCCAGTAAGACACAGCTACCAAGTAACAAATTAACCCTTTAAAGACGAAACGCATTCTGTCCAATATAAAGACTTAGGGCGTACCGCGCAGTAAACACTCTCCACCTCAGTCTAAAAAAGCAATCATTTGATGACGCGTCAGGCAAAAGTTGCTGTTTGTTCTGAGAGCCGTACAAAACACATAAACGCAATGTGGGCACCACGTAGAATTTTTTAATATTAAACCTGGTGGTACGTAAAGTTACCGCTAGGCTTTAAAAGGTTAAGAACGCAGGAACATTTTTGAAGAGAGGGTGAAACTTGTATTCATGGGGTGTGCGGTGCGGTGCGGGGTGCGGTGCGGTGCGGTGCGGTGCGAGAAGCAGGGTAGAGTAAGCGTTACAATAAAATTCACCCAATAAGAGGCCATGAAGGCCCGCAGGGAAAGTAGAGGTAAGCTCTACACTTTCTTTAACCTAGGCATTAAATGGGGGTGGGGGTTAACCGCACGCCACGGCCGCTTTACCCCCGGGAGCGAGACCCAGCACCCATTGTACAGGAGGCTGGATGGGCCACAGGGCGAGTCTGAACGGGTACGGAAAATATTGCCCAAACCGGGATTCGATTCCCGGACCGCCGAGACCGTAGACAGTCGCTATACCGATTTCCTTTTTACCTAACTTAATTAACTGTTAATTGAAACATATCAGAATAACTTATTGGTGGGGACTGAAGAAGAAGAAGAAGAAGTGACGCAAATCTGGGACGCTGTTAATATGCTTAAGTACAGCCAGAAAGACAATGAGAGTAGATTGCATTTGCTGTAAGTTAGCGTATGTTAATCACAGAATACTTCATTCGGCTGGAACTCGTAATGTAAACATTTAGCTCGATATTAGGAGTGCCAGTGCCGCTAACTTGAAGGGCAGAGACGATAAAATAATATTTGTCCTAATGATTTCAGCCTAATACTCAAGGAGTCAGTTTTACTCACGGCATAGATTTCAAAACATAATGATTTTTAACCTCCGAAAATTTTATAATGCTAAACGTTTCTAAAATACCAGTGAGCTTAAATAAGCCTAATAGAATGTCGACAATTAAATGAAGGATGTCACAAAGACCTCACAAAAATGTGTGTATATATAAGTGTGAGGGCCGGGAAAGCCACCGCCATAAATAGCAAGAATATGACTTTCTGAGGTACGAGGTTGTGTAAATCGAGAAATGGCTACCAAAGTTTCGGAAGCACCTGTTATTTCCCTTTTCACGGTATTAACCTCAAAATACAGCAAAGAGGTTCCGTCAAAACGCTAATAGCTCTCTGCCTAACAATTTCCCTCTAAGCTGCGCGGTTGCACGGCCGTGCAGTAATTGAAATGCTCCCGCCCACACTGAAATGTTGCCGCGTAGCTGGAATTTTTTAAATTTTCATTGTAAATATTCCTATTACGCATACTGTAAAAAGCTTCTAAAGTTCCGCGCAGTCGTCAGGTCGTGTAAAAATTTTCTGCTGAGAGGAGTAGCGGGCCCGCGCAGTTCTCAAAAACAAAAACAAAAAAAAAATTAGAGGGAGAGTTGCTGCCCAAGTACAACTTGACACAGTGCAGGTGACCGTAATGTTTGCGTGCAAGAATTAAAATTATTTTACAGTAATTTGTGTTTTACTGGCATTAACATTAAGAAAAATGTTGATACGTAAGCCTGCGAATGGAATCCATCTGCCTCACTATGTCGCAAATATACGGGCTACGATAAAAGTGATAAATAACTTCAAATTACGACATTAAAAACATAAACAGTTTTTAAAGGCTTACTTACTTTTATCTATTCTTAATTGTTCGAAATATTAAAGATAAAATAATAATTCACCGACAAATTCTCTTTTAGAGTGCAAGAGGCTTCACATCCCAAATTATAACCAGATTATCTTATAAAATCTATCTACCAAACTCATTTCCTTCAAGAGTCACCTTCGATCAGAATAAACAATCATTTCACGTTAAGTATACCATGACTGGCGTAAACGTGCTGCACTCAGCGATTAAAGCTGTGGACATTTGACCCTAGGCAAGACACTAATACCAGAACACGTACCGCGGTGTACTCTATAAGTATGGTGCTCATTTTCTGCAGCATTCAGCTGTTAACAGCAGGTGAACTTTCAACACAATAACAATGGGCAAACCACTCACTCTTATAAGAGCGCTGTCCCTTTTAGGTATACCTAACAAATTATAGTATGCTATATCTAATTCATAAAACATGAAAATAACACTGAGTAAACATAAAGGAAACCACTTAGTGAGCTAAACTAGAGACAAACTGTCCGACTGCTGATCACACTTCTTATCTAGGGAAACAGGCCTAATTATTTTAAGGCTAATAGAGTGGATGTACATTACACGGCACTCTAATGCGGAGAGGGGACATCATTTATGCTTATCAAGTGTCGATCTTACCTGTTGCTTCTCAGTAGAATGAGAATGATACGAAAAGTTACCTTTTGGACAGGGGTACCATGTCAATCGATGTTACTGATCCATTACTGTACACAAATGGTGGCGAAATGCCTACGTGTTTTCCTTTCATTTCTTCAGTGCTCTGTCACGTAGAAATATGGGTTGTCGGTTAGTTATACATGCATAACAGGATTACCTCAAAGAATTCCCCATCATTTTGCGTGACAATCTTCAGTATGATTTTCACAAACATTATGGCCCTCTTACCTCAGTCACATGATCGCAGCTGCTGTATAAGCAGACCTCCACCTCCACCGCTTCGACTGCAGAAACACACCGTTCTACGCGCACACGACTCTGCGCCATCTCCAGACTTGTGACATCAGTCTAAGCTGGCTAAACTTACTAGCGCCTGAAACAAGAGAATTTGTGGAATTAATCCTGTTTTCGTTATTAGACGTAACATTAACGCTCAACGTTCCCTCTAATTTTTTTACTGCTGCGCAGGCCTGCTACAGCTCTGAACAGAAATTTTTTACACGACCTGACAACTGCGCTGCACTTTTAAATGTTTTTTTATATACACAATAAGAATAACTACAATGAAAATTGAAACATACCAGCTGCGCGACAACAATTCAGTTTGCGCGGGAGCATATCAGTTACCGCGCGGCCGCGCACCCGCGCAGCTTAGAGGGAACATTGCTAATGCTATTTACTCTTTACCGAGCATCGGAGATTCTTAAGTACCGTCGCCCTCTCGCCACTCTGTCTCGTAGCTTCCCTTCATTCTGAATCGAAATAAAAATGAACTAACCTCCTTTTAACGTTCAGATCACAGAACTGCACACCTACCAAAGCGCTATATGATTAGAACCGGCCTACATGTCTTGTAACGTTGTGCGTAATCATACAACAGATTGAAGATACGGTTTCTTGATAGGAGACTCCGTGTAGTTTTGTACGTATGAACGTTTCAGAGAACTTAATTTGTGCGTCCAGCTTTCTTTGTTTATAAATGGAGATGGAAATAATGCTTCACATCCACGAAACTACACGGAGTCACATGCCAGAAAACAAATGTTTGCTATATGAATCGTCATGGTTAACATCAAATTTTATATAGGGCTCCTGTTAGTTGGTTCATTCCTTCAGGAACAAACAATAAGATATTTTTCACTTTCTTATGGCAAATTAGGATACCGCCTCCCTGAGTGTTCTAGTTGCCTTTATCAGTTTAGGTTTAATGCATGAAACGAGTGGACGTTTTCTTTAGTTTAACTCATATCTCCTTGTTTTATTTCTTATGTGTAGAGGAGAGCTATTTTAAACACTGTAACCCCCAATCTTAATTAATTTTTTACATGGCACAACAGCCCCTATTGGGCCAGGGCCTCCGCATTATCGAGGCTTCACGATCACACTCAGACACACCACATTTGGTAGGACTCATCCAGACGAGTGATCAGCCCGACACAGAGACCTCTACCTGAAAACACACGACACTCACAAGAGACATCCTTGCCCCCACGGGATTTGAACCCACACGTCCAGTAAGCGAGCGGCCGCAGACCCACGCCTTAAACTGTGCGGCCGCTGGGATCTGCCCACTCCTAAATATAGACAACAGTTTGGCTTCTTTGGACAGGTACAGTCATCAGAACTTACTGTAAGATCGAAAATCGTCGACAACTGGTTCTTACGCCATCGTTAAAATTTTGACTACATTGTCTTTCTTGATGGTGAGGTATCCAGTGGCTCTGGCTCAGGGTCTTTGAAGGATAAACCAGTTGATACGAACTGACTATTTCATTTAAGTGGGAATTATGACTTACCGCCCCGCACCCGGATTAAACAAGTTTTAAGGCGCTTTCCCAAAATTGCAAAAAACGACCTTCAGCTTAGTCATGTCTCTCTCTTCTTCCATCTGTCTGTCTGTCTGTCTGTCCTCATGGTATAACTTGGCTCCCACTGAACGTATTTTTATGAAATTTGATATTTGAGGCTTTTTTCAAACATCTGTCCAAAAGTTGAAGTTTTATTAAATCTGACAAGAATAACGTGTACTCTTCATGAAGTCCTATACACATTTATAATAATATTTCACCGAATTCTTCTTAGAATGA
Organism: Coptotermes formosanus; assembly: GCA_013340265.1. Classification (NCBI taxonomy): domain Eukaryota; kingdom Metazoa; phylum Arthropoda; class Insecta; order Blattodea; family Rhinotermitidae; genus Coptotermes; species Coptotermes formosanus. The sequence continues at coordinate 852,642 of BLKM01001341.1, read as the reverse complement.
GAAATGTTTCAGACGAAAGTTGTAGAAAAAATCAAAACACATTTCATGTTCAAAAATTGTTTTCCCAAAAACCGTATTATTTATGAGATAATGTGGAGTAGCAGATGCACACAGGACACAAGTGTCAATATAATAGCCTATGGCGCAGAAAAGATGCAGTTTCCCTGCCGGATACCTAAGGAAAGGTTAGAGACACATGTTCAGAATATTTAATAAATACTCTTCTTCCACAGCATTAATGGATATGCGAATGCGCCTCAACATGACCTTATATGTACACTGCCTGTCATACTTGCCAAGTTGAGGCGTTATGGCGCTTTCAATCTGCTGAACAGAGCGTAATGGCGACTTACCGAAGTTACGACAAGTGTTCGTTAGTGTCAGCGAGTATCCTGCTAGCCTGGAAGGCTGTGACTTTGAATTTCAGTGTTCACAGTGTCTCTGTTCATCTCAGCATGGAACCAGGAATCTCTGCCACAGAAATTAAATCGGACCGAACACGAAGCTGACCACTAACCTAATCTATGTGCCGTGTTTAAGAATGAGTGGAGCTACACCTTCACTCCCTCACACGCCTTCATAGCTGGCACAGAGACAATTTCACCGTGTCATATTTCGGTACGTGTTACTTGCTTCCAATACCTTCTCATCCTCCTTGATTTGAACCCCTAATAATAGACAGTTGGATGAAGAGTACAAATCAGAAAGTTTCTCATTATGCAGTTTTGTTTCCCCTATTGTACCTTTGTACTTCTGAGTTACGTCACAGATTAACACATCCGCTCCATATATCAACGCAACATGACACGGTCCCATGGCTACACTAATTTCGCGCGTAAGGTGTAAAATACATTGGCTGAAATTATCGCTACACTCATAGGCCTGCATCTACGTACCGCGTGATAGTAGGCCGAACCACTCTTCATTTTTTGTCGCCAGAGAAGCGTCAGTCTGTAAAGAGTGTTTCCAGAGACGCTACACGCTTAGCTGGGTATGAATGTGACTACAGTTTGAATGAGGAGCAGAAAGTTTGAATAAATGTCGAGGGAAGATCTCGAGGTGTGCGACTGCAGGTAATACAAGTAGCTTCATTCATTCTGCCACAAAAGGAAGAATCCACCGTCTTTCATTGGACTGCATGATACAATAACACGCCACAGGGTGGTTCCTAATACTGATGCTGTTTTTAGACCGACAAAGAGAAATATTAATGTGATTTGATTAAATCATTTTAAAACGACAGCTTCCGCAACCCTGAACTGTAAATGCTGTGGAAAGCTAACCCACCAGAAAGGGAATGATTATTGCTGAAAGTCGGTGGTAGTATTTAGGGGATTATAATTGAATTTAACATTAAAAATCTGTTAATTTAACAATAAAGAGTACAGAAAATAACAATATGGTTGGGACTTACACAACACCTAGTCTTCACCAAATGTCAGGCTATTACGATACTAAATTTTAAAGAAATGTAATGACTGAAACACATAATTTTCACGCCTGAGAAAATTAAAAATATTTGAAACTGTAGCTCTTATGGTAAGTGGCAAATTGAGGGACCTAGATGCAGATGGAAGGATAATATCTGGAGCGATCTTAAGAAAGGCCCTGTGGTAATAGTGACTAAATCCTTCAGCATGAGGGTATTTTTTAGTGGTCCCGTCTTGTGACTAGGGTTACAACCTTCGTACTCGCATTCCCAAATTTCTTAACCAGCTGGGCGTCTGTCGGCTACTAAAGAGGATTTTTTCCATGGAGCTTGCTGCTATACAGCCTGTAATTCATACGCCTATTTTTATCAATAATGCCGATCCCAGCGGCCGCGCAGTCTAAGGCGTGGGTTTCCGGCGACTCGCTTGCTGGGATTGCGGGTTCGAATCCCCCCGGGGGCACGGATATCTGTTTCTGTGGTTGTTGTGTGATGTCAGGTAGAGGTCTCTGCGTCGGGCTGATCACTCTTCCAGAGGAGTCCTACCGAGTGTGGTGTGTCTGAGTGTGAAGAAAAAGCCTCGATAATAAGGAGGCCCTGTCCCACTACGGGATGCTGCACCTTAAAAGGATTCTCAAGATTAAAAAGCTAAGTAAGGCCTATGCTTCACAATTAATTACTTCCTGTTCTTCTTCTTCAGTAAATATGATAGCCGATATCGCTTAGACCTGACGTTAAACGCTTCTACTGAACACAATGAAGCCCAAATCCTCTTAGAAGGTGTGGGCCGGGGTAGCTCAGTCGGTATAGTGACTCGCTACGGGCGGGACGATACGGAGATCGAATCCCGGTGGGGGCGAGATTTTCCGCAGCCGTCCAGACCGGCCCTGGGGCCCACCCAGCCTCCTGTACGATGGGTATCGGGTCCCTTGCCGGGGGGTAAAGCAGCCGGAGCGTGGGGCTAGCTACCCCATCCCCTCCTCGTGCCGAGGCTCACGAACGAGTACAGCTACACCTCTATTCCCCCTCTTGCACCCTCAGGGCCTGTTATAGTGTGAACCTTTATCTACCTACCTCTTAGAAGGTAGGTCTGCTTTTTATGACTGTCAAAAACAAGCCTGATGTTGACCCGAATTGAATACGGACATTCTATAATCGCGCGACCTATCACTAAGTCCGTCAACAGCTGTCGTCTCTGATAACAGGTTCGGCTTATAAACCTTGACCCGCACGCCTAACCCCCAGCTCTCCGTTCACAAATTATGCACAGCATAAACTGCGGCTACGAAAAGTGGCGTGCTCCACCGGCGCACTGAAGCTTTTCTTGCGTTCTTACAAAGCTCTGCGGACCTACAGTGTAATAGAATTACTTCAGGGACTCCTGTGCCGGATTGCAGTGCCTAATACAGTTGGTGTCGTCCCCTGATGGGCACTGCTCATAGCTGTGACTAACGACAACTCAGCTGCCAGAATCTCGCACTACGCACTCTGACATCGCTCCATTAACCTTTTAAATCCTAGCGGTAACTTTACATACCACCAGGTTTAACATTAAGAAATTCTACGTGGTGCCCACATTGCGTTTATATGTTTTGTACGGATCTCAGAACAAACAGCAACTTTTGCCTTATAAAACACCAAGAGACCGGTTTTTATAACCGAAGTGGAGAGTGTTTACAGCGCGGTACGCACTGAGTCCTTATATAAAACAGATATGTTCCGTCTTAAAAGGGTTAAACAGTGCAGCTCTAACGGTGTTATATTATGCTGGGGGTAGGCTACCTGCTTTCCAGACTTTGTCCAACATTTCGTATTCGAGAAAGAGAACAAGATTCTGGAAAATGCTTCTTTTCCCGTCATCAGGCGAATTGGCGTAGAGTTGGGTCCGACTGGCATTAGACCTTCCAGTCGAAGTCAGTTCTGTAGGTGACTTCACACTCGTTGACATGAGGACGGGGGGAGATCAAGGGTCTGAAACGATACTTTGTTCTGAATACAGAAGGATGGACACGTTTAGGGAAAAAGTATATCTAATCATGCATACACACTATTGTTCATTAATAATTCCTCAGAGCAAAGTCCTGCCTCGGTAGCTAATATGAAACAGATCAATTCCAAATTCTTTCGTGAAAACTGAAAAGTTACTGAAAGAATATTAATGATTCGATTCAAAGTACAGCGTTTAACCTGCAAGAGGCCTATTTCATATTACTGTTTTGTATGTCTACGTTTTACTGTGCAGTTTCTTCTATTGTCCGCGTAACTGCCAAACAGTCAAATGTGTAACTACGTAAAGCACAGTAGGCCTGCTTCTACAGAAGCCGTTTTCTCTCTGCTAATCAAGAAATTCCCCGTCATTTACTAAACTACAGTAACCTTAACTTGGGCCATCCCGGTGTGTTACTTCAGTTACAGTCATAATAAACACAGTCTGACACACCATAGTACATATTTATTTTGCACACCATAAGGTTTTACTCTAAGGTTGTGCCAATACACACCTTTGAGTAAAACCTTATGGTGTGCAAAATAAATATATACTATGGTGCGTCAGACTGTGCTTATTATGACTGTAAACTACAGTAAATGCAAAATATGTAAAGCCAGGTTGGTGACTTGTACTGCAAGGGGAGGTTAACCTTTTAAAGCCTAGCGGTAACTTTACACACCACCAGGTTTAACACTAAAAAATTATACATGCTGCCCACATTGCGTTTATGTGTTTTGTACGGATCTCAGAACAAACAGCAATTTTTGCCTCATAAAACATCAAGAGACTGGTTTTTATAACCGAAGTGGAGAGTGTTTACAGCGCGGTACGCACTAAGTCCTTATATAAAACAGATACGCTTCGTCCTTAAAGGGTTAATTTTGATGAATTAGTTGGGGAGGGCGCGTGACAGCCTTATGGAGCAGGAACCTGAAACCTACGAACTACCTCAGGATTAGCTTCAAGCCGGAGGAAAAGCCAGGAAACCTTATTCCGCAGGCCCTTCAATATTGTCTGTTCACAGTAAGAGCCATGTGGGTCACCCTGTGGGTTGCTCTTCCTTATAGATAGAACATAATGTGAACGGGAAACCGTGATCTGTTTGTTATTGGCGACAGAGGAAAAAACTGCAATACCTTTTCTTTCTTTCTAAAGCGGCGTAAGTGCTGCTTCATCGCTGATATATAGCGACGGTAAGATGATAGATTTGCCACATCCAAAGTCAATATAATGAGAATGAAGTGAAGCACGTAGATACACTTTGAATTAGCAGTGCTTTTTCTTTAGAAACCGGCAGTCACTCAGCTAGTCAAGATATATACTGCCTCCGCTGAACCCGACGGTTCATTACGGGGTTCAAAAAAGCCTGCAACTTGTCCCTGACCGAGTCAGACCAAGCACTCCACGTGCTCACGCGCTGTTTCTTGAAGGTTTATTTTGTTACTAACTGGCAAGCACTCTGCTTTCAGCAAGTCGTCTGTCCCTTCATTTTGCGAACTAAAGTTCTGTGTTCGACTGCATTGACCTACATTTCCTAATCACATCACCTTCCTTTATCTTACTACACTAGCAATATCCGCTGGACGTAAAAAAATGTGCAGCTCCTACAAACGGGAATTTCTTCCCGCTACTATTACTTCTTCTCTCTTGGCCTCTAGTACTGTTCTAAGGTAAAGGGTCACCCTACAACAGGCCCTGAGGGCCCAAGAGGGGAAGTAGAGGTATAGCTGTACACGTTCGTGAGCCTCGGCACGCCCCGGCCGCTTTACCCCCGTGCAAGAGACCCGGTACCCATTGTGCAGGAGGCTGGGTGGGCCCCAGGACCGGTCTGGACCGCTGCGGAAAATCTCGCCCCCACTGGGATTCGATCCCCGGACCACGCAGCCCGTAGCAAGTCGCTATACCGACTGAGCTATCCCGGCCAACTCTGGTACTGCTGTAGTAGAGCAAATATGTTTTGAAACAAAAGCAGTATATAGACCTACCAACACTTTTCTTATAAGCGAGAGACCCAAGATTTACAGAAGGAATTTTGTTTGGAAACGTTAAAATTTAAGAATGGAATGGTAGAATACATTCCTCGAATTCCGTTTCTTTGCAGGGTTAAAAATATATTTCACTTTTCCGATGTTCAGAAGACTGTATGAAATATATTTATACGAACGTAATAATCCCGTCCTGTGTTCTGTGAAGAGACTTCACTCCATGGAGCAGAATTATAGACCCCGAGCAAGTCAAGACACGTTATACATGTTACGGAACAGAACAGATTCCTACTCCTGCCCTTGTTCGTTAGCGCCCACCACAACCTAATGATTGCTGTCCTTCTATTGCATTCTTCTGTGCTCTTTTTCTTTACTTCACAGCGTTTCCATACGCCTCCAGTTACACAAATATCATTATGATAGTATTAAGAAATTAACGCCTTATAACAGGACTGCTGTACTTTGTGCTTACTAATAAGGAAAACAAGTTAGGAAATGTACGCTTTCGTAAAATTCTGGAGCCTGTGCTTTGTAATTAAATACACATTTTCAGACGGACGGTGGCAAAATCAGTGCAACGGTTCCCTGGTTATGAAATGACAAAGCATAAAAGTGGCTTTTGTTTAAATATCTTGAGAACAGCACAGCTTAAGAAAAGGGGCCATCGAGCACAAAACATGTCCCCACTTTTTCTCCAGATTTTTTAAAAAACATTTCTCTCTCCTGTAATTCTTTAGCGGCTTGCGTCAGCGATAGACAAGCAAATCAATGCATGTCTTCGTATAGAATATCCTTTCCGGTTGCCTGATTTTAAGCAAAACCTGTCTGATCAAAAATGTTTCGGAAAATTCCCAAGTTTGAAATTTGGAAGAAACCTTTCAGAGGTGCTCGAGTTGAGACAACACGACAGATAGAAGTAACGGATTTAAAAAACGCATTTTTAAAACTTTTCATTGCGGAGGACACAAAAATTGTTACTATGAAGGAAGTCAGTTTAAACATTTCCCTTACTTTAACCTTTCTTTACCTGAAACATTTCTCAATATTATTTTATAATATTGCACTTAAATTTTCGACAAATTTGTTTCATTCTCAACTCAGCCTGAACAGGGTGACGTATGATACAGTTCAGGTTGTTCACCTTATATTCTTTGTACGAAGTCATCTCGCTATAAGACAATTTTGCACTGAAGGATGTTGCATCAATAAGCCATCATTCGGTATCTGACTTCTCCATTGTGTGCATCAATACCACGGAACAACACCGCTGGACCACCAAGTTGCAGCGGGCACTTTTGTCTGCCTGTTAGAGAAGTAGGTCTTTATATGCAGGCTCTTGACCTTAAAAATATTACTTGCATTGTAAAATAAAAGTTTGGCTGACTAACAATAACAACAACAACAACAACAACAACAGCAACAAAGAAAATAACAATAATAATAATAAATTTAAAGTTGTTTCTGTGCACTCAACGAGGCCACATGCGGGAGAAGACATATCGAACCTCTGATTCTTGACCTCGATGACGTAGCCATTGTCAGTTTGTCCGCCATGAATCCCACAAGTACTAAACTGGGATTGAAACCCTACATCTGCGGTGAGCTGGATTTGATCTCGAAAATCAAACGGCGGCCTTCTGAACAAGATAAGACACTTTTAACCTTGTAAAGATGTCCAAGGTTTAAAAGTACTTGAAGAGAAAACTACATTTTTTATATTTATCACCGATAGACTTTAGATGATTCACGAACGTATTTCGCATTCTAATTGTGTATTCCCATTACATTCTGGTCCCAAGGTCTGCACACAAATATTAATCAACTTTCAAATTAAAAACCTTTTACACTCTGTGTATGCTAATTATTTGTCTTGGTGAGTTTTATAAAACAGCCGCATGTAGTGTTTCCCACGAAATATATTTTTTTGGAAAAAAAAATGGCCCTTACTCATTTGTCACGCATGTAGTTTAAAAGGAGTAAATTCTACAGCATAATAAACAATGCCTTGTACAGCCGGACAGCAAAGATAATATAACTGAAGCCTGTGTTAAAATACGTAGGAGACCAAAAATACAAGTTCGCCTAAAAGTGAAATAAGGGTTAGTAGTACGTCCGTAACATTTCTGCGTACTACGTAGACTTTCTGTAACGTTAAAGAATTCTGGACTTTACACACGGGATGTATTTACGTGTTTCTTACAGTTTCCACAACGAACAACCTTCATTTCCGTAAACGGCATTCACTGATTGAAGGTTGCAGTGAAGACGGGTTGTCACCTGTCAAGCATGTACTCAGTATTTATCTCTAACTTAGACGGGATCCCTCCCGAATTAACTTTAAAATTTTTCCCCACACGCAGCCATTCCGTTGTAAAAATTTCTTACAATGCAGCGCTCCAAATAAAAAGCTCAAAACTCAATCCAGATATACAAAATCCTTCCTCTGCAGCCTAGGCTTACTCAAGACAGTCCATTTCACATCAGCTTGCCTTTTTCATTTGCTCTACACTACTTCCGGTCATCCTTTACAAAAAAACAAGAGGGCATTGTATGGAAACTTCCAAGAAGTAAATTTTCAGAGGAACTTACTGCCATAATGCTTTTACCCTGGCCATGAAGACTGACCAGAGACTAAAGAACAGATTATAAAAAAATGATACGAAGGAGAAGACGAAGAATAAGAAGGGGTAAATCTGGTGTCTTAGACTGCACTCCCCTTTCCTATTTGTTGTGATTATTATTATTATTATTATCATCATCATCATTACATTATCTTCTTTATGGAGGGTATTCACACTCACATACCTGAAACCAGACATATTTCTAGGGTATAGAGTGTCGCAGATATTGTGCGCCTACTGTTCATGGTGCATTGTTATTATTATTATTATTATCATCATCATCATCATCATCACGTCTGAAGCCTTCAGTCTTCGTTATCAAAGTAAAAACAGGATGGCAGCGGGGTCCTCTGAACAGTCACGTTCCAGAATGTTATAAACCGAAAAAAAGTCTCACGAGAATATCAAATAAGTGCGTTAATACAGTCCTCTGTTCTCATGAACATAGGGCTTTGACCAGAGTTATGAATAAGAACTTCTAAAATACTGCCCCGCGCCATGAGATATTTTAGTAGCAATCAGTAACGTAGCCAGCTCTGTTAGTTAAAAGAGCACACGATGTAGCCTGCAGAAAAGTATAAATCTGGAAGGTAAGTTTGGTAGGTGTCACATAATCTGTGATACGCCTAGTTTAAAGCTTAATTTAAATATATTGTAACTCAAATCTTATAGGAATAATAAATTAAATTTCTCAAAAGGGGCACGCTTCTCAGAATATATCCTATCGACAATTTTGAAAATAGCAGTTCCCAGTTCTAGGTTTACATCCAGCGTTTTGAACTTCATACACGACCCTAGCCTACTGCAAATAACCACAGGCAGGCATAGGTAGTATGACAGCGGATGGTGGAATCTGCTGAATCAACATCAAACCTAGTGCCGGATGTCAGTGAATACATGAGCCGAACTTCATCAAAGGAACGTACTGACAGAATCAATGGCTGCGGCTGGCGTCACCCCGCAGTTCCACCCACATGAACACAATGGCAATAACTTACAAGAGACCAGAGACTTTTGATAATTTATAGAATAACATACACATGATATAAGTCATGTAATTGTCATATCTATCATAACTGTTGTCGCAAGGCATATTTCAAAATTGTTTCATTAAATGTTAGTCTACTTGTTTGCATATTAAAATGTAGCCCAATGATCCAGATAAACAAAACTGCAACATGTAAAAAAAATCAGTGTGCAAACTGGGAAGGCACTGGACAATAGAATGCAATTATGTAACTTAGGACAGCAGAGATTTACGTGAAAAACTGGCAGTCACTCAAGTGGTGAAAAAATTCCGCCCACATTATGGCACCTGAATCACCTAAATGATTAGCTAGTAAAGGGATCTCGCTCAGCAGATGCAGGAAATTTTCGGAAAATTTTGTATGCATGTTCTTAAAAAAATATTTTAAGAACTCTAGAATATGTGTTATAAAAAGGCATTGAATCTAAGACTCTTACAAAGTAATGTTCTGTAATTATTGTATATTTAATTAAACTCTTTTTTGCATATTAGCCTAATGACGACTTGTTGAGAAGCCGAAACATGTAGATGTAGTAAAACGTCATTTAATTTTCCAATAAATAGTGTTCTTCTCAACTTTTATTCCAGAAACTGCACAACAGTTCGATACAAAAGTATACAATCATATTGCAAGCCTCCTATATGTTTCGGCCTTTTTCACTGAGGTATTAGACAAAAAACATAACATTGCCTAATTAGGTCACAGGCGTGCGAACATAGAGTTAAAAACAGATGGCCGAAAAAGGCCTAAATATGTAGTAGGCTTGCTACGTGATTGTATGTTTTCCTTCCTAACTGTTATGTAGTTGTTGGAATAAATATTGTAAAATTATCTTACTGCATGGAACATGGATAATATTGAAACGCTGTTGTATTTGCTGAGGTGTCTTACTACTGCACCATTTGCTACCCGCCAAGTTTACAAATGTCCGTCGCTGGACCTTAATCTTAGGCTCGCGAATACAGCCCACACCGTCAAATCCTCTTTCTGCAGTATGCATATCAGTGTTGTCATCCCATAAAACGTATTTAGGTCTCCAAGTAAAGTGCCCCATATTCTTTCAGATTTTAACCAAATCTGGAGTTTCTCGACAGGTTTCCATAGAAGTCCCCAGTATCACATTTCACGGAAATACTTCCAGCACGAGAAGCGCTGATACGAGCGGAAAGACGGACAGACACACAGACGAACGGAGGAACACGACGAAGCTGCCCGTCGCTTTTCACGACTATGCAAAAGCGCCTAATAACTTTTTCGCCACTTCAGTCAGAAGAAGAAAATAAATAATTTTGATAAAAACAAGAATTTCCCTCTCCATTTTATGCCACTTTTTTTTTAATTTGACTGTACAGGTAGGATTAAAGGAAATATCAACTTACGTTTACTTGATAGTTCAAGAAAGAAACGTATGAGAGTCTGGATATGTAGTTTCTACTCATAATATATGCATTTCTTACATAAGAATAACACATTTTAAAGGGGGTGTTAAAATTACATCAGAATCAGACCTTTGGTTATACATAACGGGATTACTAATTGTAAAAGCAATTTTAATTTCACCACTAGTTTTTACTGAAGTGAAATCCATTTTCTGAATTCCTAAATAGAATTTTACAAACTATAGTGGAAGGTAGAGAAAATGAGCACAGAAAGAAGTGGCATTTAGTTCACTCCCGCATAAACCGTCGAGCAAAATAAACAACACGCCTCTGTTTTGAGCACAAAAAAGAGAATAATAACAGGGAAAGAAATGAGGGCAGTCCAAATTGATAGTGCTATTGTTTGTGTTAGAAACATCAGGAATGTGTAGGATGACCGTGGCCTATTTGACGTGTGGCTTGTAAAGCTGTCGCCCGTAGTTGTTGTATCCAAACAAAGTGTTCAAGGTGTTCTGTGAAGTTAGCTGCTTTATTCTTCTGTCTGTGGGTACTGTAACTCCAGACAGGTACTTCACTGTTGCTCTGTCCATGGTATGTAAACCATTGTCTTTCTACAAAAAAGAAACTTGCATTTTAGACTTCTATCTTCTTTTGTCGGTTATTTTATATCCAGATGGGTTAGTCTATATCTTATACTAGATGTATGTAGTTTGCTTCAGGCTCCGGCCACTTTAATTCCGGAGAGAAAGCACAGCAGCCACCGGATAAGAGGCCAGTTATCTCACAGCGCAGTGCTGGTCACTGTGCTTCCACGCATCAAACTCCGGTTCCCTTGTTGTCCAACCCATTAGCGTAGAAACTACACTGACTGGGGTATCGCGTCTTATGAGTACGTGTAGGGCATACGTAAATCCTACACAAAATTATCGTCTGCCTTTCAGAACTTTATCTACTACTCACTTCCGTTACAAGAAAGCTGACAGTTGAAAACATCAATTACCTGATGAAATATATGGTGAGTTTAATGTGTTCCATGTCCGTGCACTATATCATACAAAAACACTAATCACTAACAAATGCACAAAGAGAGTTTTATAATCCATTATAACACACTCCTACATGTTTCGACCCTGCTGGGTCATCTTCAGGGAGAACGTTTTTGTTATCTTTACACTAAGGTTGCACTTTATAGTTGAGTGACAATGTGCTGTTGACTGTGTCAACAGCACATTGTCACCCAACCTTAGTGTAACGATAACAAAAACGTTCTCCCTGAAGATGACCCAACAGGGTCGAAACATGTAGGAGTGTGTTATAACTGATGATAACACTCTCTTTGTGCATTTGTTGGTGATCAGTTTTTTTTTATATCGTGAATTGCTATCGCACACAGCAACAGCCAGAGGTGCTGAGACATAATTGGGTTGGAGGACTAACGCAACAGACCAGAGATTATACTGTAAGATATCGCACTATGACTTGGACATATTTTGAAATTTTCAGAGCTTATTCTACTCTCATCCATACCGTGCGGGCACTCCGTTTCTCTCCCGCTGAGAAAGTTTTTCTTGACCAGCAATTCATTGCTTTCTCTCCCGGATAGGTTTATGACGCGTCTCAATGCGCTGGATCTCCAGGAGGTCCCCTCTTTGAACAGAGGACTGATGGACAGACCGACAGGTATTGCTCGGTTCACTTTGTGCTTATCGTAACTAAAGCTTAGACAGCGATATGGATACAAAAAACATCGCAAATCTGTGCTAAACTGTAAAGTATGTGACACGCTGGGTTCACTAGTTACCAGCTCGTTATGGCCTCCTTATCGATGTACGTTAGACAAGATACTGAAATCCTGAGACTCCAAATTTTCGAAAGTAATTACAGCAGTATAACTCCAATTGTCAGGACGCTGATTATCCGGATTGGCTTGGCCCTTCGGATAACTTTGTCGAGAATTCTACAAAACTAATTTGCCTCGAAATGTCCGGTTATCGGATACATATATCCGTGACTTCGCCACGTAAATCTGTAGGTCAAATATTTTCTTCTAATGCATCTTTTATGGCTTAAATTTTCCCGCCAGTTGTCAAACACAAATAAGAAATTATGTATTAATGCTTTATTTTTACGTAAATAAATATGTAGCCTAAAAATAGCCGTTTGCAGAAATTTTTCCACTTTAAGCTGTCAATGCAGCTTATTATCAAAGAAAAATCCAAATATCCGGATTTTCTGCGTAACCGGAATTCTCGCGAGCTTAATTAATCCGGATAATTAGAGTTATACTGTACGTATGTTTGAAGAAAACTGGGACAAGACACTGCATACTTACTCTGGAAAGGGAGGTGACATGTTTCTCCAAAATTCGGAAAATTTTTATTAGAGTATATCTTGTCACACACAAGAAGACAGTATTGTTCCAAATTACAGTCACGCAAATCTGAAATCTTAAGTGAAACTATATCTTATGGTCGAGGGTATTTGAGAACGTGGGGTTGAGGAAAATATTTTACGTTGAAAAAGAGTAAATGCTTCAATAAACGAATAATATTGCTTTGCTAAGAGAATATTTACCAAGTTCGAGCATTATTCGGGTGGAGGGTAATATAGGTTGTGTATAAAGCATCTACAATGCGTTTCTTTCATTGCTGTCCTGAACACTGGAGTTGTCACAGGATGTACCGGCAGGTACAGGCTTCATATACAATAAAGCTGCCGTGCTCGATTGCAGAAGGATCCTGTCTGAGAATAACAGGCAATACATGGAATGATGTTTATGGACAGAGATTATTCGTATACATGTGGAGAAGGGAATATTCATTACTGACGAGTCTGAAGTTGGTCAAAGTGAGCAGAAGCAACAATTTCCGCATACAGATCTCCACAACAAACTCTGTTTTATAACGTAGCGGTGAGCGAAATTTGGGACACCCGTGAACACATTGGCCGAATCATTTTTCGCCCCCGAGCGGGTCATGATAGCCGAAATATTTTTGGAGAACAAAGAGAAGGAGGAAACGAGAAACGTAGGCAGAAGTCTAGACGGAGAAATTCAAGAGAAGAGGCCCCTTTTGTGAGTCAGAACAGAAATGCAATATTAAAACTAATCTCAAAGGAAACATTTGTAGTCATTATCAGATTAATAGCAGTCAGGGTACAATCCAGCGATGTTCTCGTTCGAATAGTGTTGCGGTGGAGCAGCGCGTGAGTAATATAAAAATCCTTCGTGTGAAAATACAAAAGATTTGTTATTAGGTTAAGTGTAGATAAGTTGATCTTTCTGAGTGGATTTCTTCTATTTACGTGGCTTGTTTACGGTAAATGTTTTACGCTAAGTTTACTCGTGAATCCGCTGAACTTGTCAAACGTACGCAAGCTGTTGCGTTTCATCTAACTGCTGGTTCCTCAAGCGCACATATGTATTCTGTTACCTAAGGGACAGGTAAATGTTAGTTTACAGTCGGATTCACTTGTTATTTTACAGAAAAAATTGTGGGATGGTAGGGGAAACGATTGTTGACGTGTTTGTGGTGCATCCGTTGTCACAACAACAGCCTGGTTGACAGCTGAACGAAGTCTTTGAAAAGACAAATGTGTTATCTTTTATTCACTGTACTGAGATCGTATTATTTCAGCCGGATTTCCTACTTTCTTTAAATAGTTTTATGGATTTATTCAGTAGGGGAAATGAAATTTTAAATTTGGATGAAAAAGAATTAGTACAACAAAACAAGCAACGAACATAAAACGTCTTTTGATTTTCTCTGCAACTTTTGTCTAAAACATTTTTCATTTTAAGAAGAATTTAGCGAGATATTGTCATAAATGTACGTAGTCTTACCTTAACGTACCCGTTATTCCTGTCGTATTTTAATGAACCTTGACTTTTCTCGACAAATTTTCGTAAAATATTCAAATATCAAATTTAATTAAAATCCTTCCACTGGGAACCGAGTAGTTCTATGCGGACTGACGGACAGAGGGACAATATGAAGCTAATGGTCGCTTTTGGCAATTTTGCCAATGCGCCTAATAAAACTACGCTTTTTGCAAATTTAATTTTTCTCTAATTATGTAAAACAGAGGGTGCAGAGAAGTTGGCGACTTTATGGCATGTGACACCGTGTTGAAAAACAAAATTTGCCACTCTACTCTAAAACCTTCTCATTCATCCACTTCCGATTACCATCACTGTCTCCCATCTATAGGCCTAATTTGAAGCTCTAACGTTTCGTCGTTCCTGACTGTCTCAGCCTGTTGTATAACCAAAAGTCAGCGGCATATATAGTCAACAAAGCAAATAGCCATATTCTTAGCGTTACATCTTCGCTAGGAAAACCATATATTTGGCATTCACTCTTACAAAATCATGCAGCGCCACGACGATAAATATGAGTCCACAACTGTTTGCCAATAGAAACAGTCACATTCATCTAAGTTAATTCTTGAATATTCTTTTTAATAATATCATCTAACTTATTCCTGTCACCCAAGTGGCATCTTCCCTACCCATTTTCCAATTAAATTCTCACGCGCAATTACATATTCCTTATGTGCACTACTAAATTTGCTGCATTTGGGCTGTAGCTTTGCATGGTACTGAAACTTAGACACTTCGGAAAATAAATTAGAAATATCTTGGAAGGTTTGAAGCGTGGTGCTGGAGAAGAAGGGAGGAGATGAGTGGGACTTATCATGTGAGAAATTAAGAGTTAGCCCGCTTACATAGGTTCAATAAGGAAAGGACCATGTTACGGACCGTTACGTAGCAGGCCCTCTCAGTAATAAACTGGACGTCATTGCGTCATAAAGACAGCGCGCGTCTGAAGAAAATAATGACAAAAACTCACAAATATATACCATACGTTTACTGATTTCAAGGAAAATTGAAACGTTTAAGCGGTAAAGATATTATAAAAATAAAAGTGGATTTATTCTTTTTACACTATTCATCTGTGCATTAAAAATCTTTTACAATTACAAACCAACCAAATGCACAAATCACAGTATACAATCTGTATCAGTCTGTTCTACTCCTCCGACACATTTCGGTGCATTCATCATCATCAGGGAGGCACACACCACATCGTTATATAAAACATTAAAATGTTAAAATGTGGTGCTGATACTGATCCTAAAGATGTATTACAAAGGTTTTAGGATCAGTACCAGCACCACATTTTAGTATTTTAATGTTTTATATAACGATATGATGTGTACCTTCCTGATGATATGAATAAAGAGAAACATATCAGAGGAGTAGAATAGACTCATATAAATTATATACTGTGATTTGTGTATTTGGTTGGTTTGTAAATATAAAAAAAACTGGATTTATTCCCTTTGCTAACATGTATAAAATAAAAGTTTAAAAGCAATTGTTTGACTCACACCTCCGTTTCCTACTTTGTCTAGTCGGAAAATGATAACCGGAGTGCACATGTGCGTAAAACGAAATGAATAACCACGGACTGAAGCAAAATCTGACATTTATTGTCTTTTATGCCTACTCTTTGCTCAACCAAATCTAAGCAAATAACCTTTCCCGGTAACTTCGTTTCACAGTGGACAGCCCTGCCACAGGAAATTGCGTGGTGTTAACCACGCCGTTAATGAATTTACAATCACCTTGCAGGCTCGCACATAACACACACATTTGCCGTGTGTTCTGATGTCCCTAGTCGTAAAACAAATCCCATACTAAGCAAACTACACACACACAAATATATAGAAGCTCTTATATAGGGAAACTGTCCTACTTAGGTGAAAATTAATAGTGTGGTACTCAGTAATCTTAAAATACCTCACTCCCCCAAATTAAGTAGGTGGCACTAGTGGTACGGGAGAGGAGAAGCAGTCGCCATTATGTATCCCAGCGCAAAGCAGCTAACACTTTAATCTCCAGCAGTAAAATAATCACCCTTGCATGACGATGCTATTTTAAATAATAATAAAAAATGGAATGGAGCCACTAGGAACTTAACAAGTAAACTTTCTGAATGTAACAGTGGTGTAAGTTGAAGTGTGTCTACCTTCAAATTTTCTCCAGTCGTCAAAATATTTGTAAACAACCAACAGTTTCCCCACGAACAACTCCGGACAGCATTTTCTTAACACTATCTATTTAATTATTATCTATTACTAATCTATTACTATTTTTTAATAGTATCTATTTTGACTGCATACGATTCATCACCAATGCATATGTGTGAGGTGCTGAATGGATTTGTCTGATCAAGTCGAATCAACAGGTAAGCATCCGGAAGTACCCAGTTCAGATCTCGATTTAATATCCGATTATACTTACTGAGGGCTTGGGCTATTGTCCTCGGTTCATCCAGGCATATACCTGTATAACAAACACCGTGGAGCACAGTCCTTCTTGAGAAGCTGACAGTTCCTCAGCTAATCTAGATTTATCTCTTACCCAGAACGTCCAGACCAACTCGGTGTCTACCCATCCTCGTAGTGAAAGGAAACAATGAGTAACCCACTGGCTTAGATTTATTGGCCGGCTATGTGAGTCCGCAAGTAGGTGTAAAATTATCAACAGAAACACTGTCTTGTTCTCACGTACTATCCGAAATCCTTAAGATGTAGGCACACGTAAGTAATGCTATTAATTAACTAATTAATTAATTAATTAATAATAACCACTATTTTAACTAATTCATCAACCATCCTTAACCAAGAAATCCCTAACAAAATACGCCGTGAATTAGCGTGTAAATATTGTGTTAACGTCCTTATGCGGCGTGGCCCTTTATTGTTCTATCTGTCGTTATTTAACGCCGTTTTTAACTACAAAGATTACATATTGTAAATAACACGATAATTTGTTTTTATTGAACTGAAAAAAATGGTTGATTATTCGTGGCCCAATTTTCATTACTATCCTAAAACGTGCCTGGAAATGTTGAGGAAAATCACGCAAGATCTTAACCAGAATAGCCGGTCTTCGTGCCACTAGGTTACTACTACGTAGTTAGGAAGATGTCGAATTTACGCGGTCTTTCCTATCTACATGGACACGCATAATGGCAATTATTTCCGCATCTTCCTCATATCTGCAAGAAACTTGCTGGATGAACTCACAAATTCGCAGTGAGTGGAATACTTTGAAACAGAACTCCTAGTGTATAACCTACTCAAGTTCTTAAGATTAGTGTTTCCTGGGGTGTGAAGGCATGAAGTCCTCTAGATAAGGCCGGACGTCCTATGGAAGCCTGCAGCTTTATCTTCAGGTTTTACCAATTCTTGAACCCCAATGATAAAGACAATAAGTTCCTCGGAGACGTCGGTATTTGTCTGCCAGGCTACACGGCATTACATCACAGTGGAGAGTAACGCTGGATTATCACTTACTAAAAAGACACTTTCAGGCGCAGCATTTCATCTACTGTAATAAATAAGCATTGTTGTGAACTTGTATCGGAATGATACAGAAAACCTGGAACTGTGAGATTTCAGGCTTCCATTGTTGTGTAGATAAGGTCCTCCCTGAGATGTGCTCTTTTTTCCATTGTTGTGTACATAAGGTCCTCCCTGAAATGTGCTCTTTTTTCCATTGTTGTGTAGATAAGGTCCTCCCTGAAATGTGCTCTTTTTTCCATTGTTGTGTAGATAAGGTCCTCCCTGAGATGTGCTCTTTTTTCCATTGTTGTGTAGATAAGGTCCTCCCTGAAATGTGCTCTTTTGAGATTTTACGCAGCGTAGAACGATAATTTCTTACCGACGTTTCGGTACAAACTATCGGTCCCACCTTCAAGGCTGAAGCAGCTCTATTCTTGAAGATGGGACCGATAGATTGTCCCGAAACGTCGGTAATAAACTACCATTCTACGCCGTGTAAAATCCCAAAAGAGCGCAGATCTCATTTACACCGTGGCGAAAGCCTGAAATCACGCAAGGTCCTTGCTCTTCTGGGTTGTTGCGTTTCTGGGTAGCCTATCGATCCCGCCTTCAAGGTTCAAGCAGTCCAAGATGTTCTACTGAAACGTCGGTAAAAACTACAAACCTGCGCCGTGTAACAACCCAGAAGAGAGAGGACCTCAGACACTACACTCTCTAAAGAGGCTTAACTGGGTATAAAACTAGGGACATGCGCCGCTTTTCCTCCTATATGAACTTTATCCTGCAAAGCCTGTCTTAAGAGGAGGCTGAAGAATATATTACAATGCTAGATCACGCAATCTGCTAACAGAGAGAGTTTATCATCGTGTGGTTTGCCTGGATAATGGTCTGGCACGGTGTGATAAACTGATAACACCATTTACTACTGAAATGTGGGAGTACAGTCGCCACGAAAAGTTTCCATTCTCCTAGAACAAAGCTATTTATATAGTGCCATAATTTCACACATAGCCGCGTACTGTATAGCACATTCAGAGCAGCTGGCACTGAGTCATTTCAATAAATTGTCAAGATACCTATACCTTATTGATTTTATGGTCTACAAGTAATCACAAAATTCAATTTCTCGTTAAATCCGCAGAATTCACAACGCTTTCCTTGAGACGTAATTCGTAGGAAGACTCCATCTTGCATTAGTGCAGAGGCGTTATGTAGCATAAGCAACCAAAACTGAAAATCAGGCTCAAACATTACAAACTCCTTAAGCAAACACTTTTTAAATGTTAAGGTTAGAGCTGAAGATGAATTACTCCCTTTCAGTGACACTACAATTCCCTGTGAACTACCCCAGTGAAGAAAAAAACCTGTATCTATTTCTGTTTAAACGCATTCGAAAAGTATCTCTAAATTCGCGACGTCTGCATTCTTTAATAAGCCGCAGTACCAACGTTAATATTCTGTGCATGTCCCTTCATTTACACTGCTCCTATCACAGCATTCTCATTTAACCTTTTAAAGCCTAGCGGTAACTTTACGTACCACCAGGTTTAACCTTAAAAAATTCTACGTGGTGCCCACATTGCGTTTATGTGTTTTGTACGGATCTCAGAACAAACAGCAACTTTTGCCTTATAAAACATTAAGAGATTGGTTTTTATAACCAAAGTGGAGAGTGTTTACAGCGCGGTGCGCACTGAGTCCTTATATAAAACAGATACGCTTCGTCTTTGAAGGGTTAAACAACATACAAAACACTCTTCATATTGACGCAACACACACAAAGGTATCTAAACTGATGAAAGTGCGCGCGCATGCGTAGAGAAAAAAAGCGAAGGATGTCAGCCTCAGACCTGGAACGGATTAAATGACAAAGCCTCTCCTAACGGAGAAATGGTGTGTCTATTTTCAACACAGACTTGACAAGCCGAAAACATACAGAAATAAAATCAGACACCTATACATAAACTGAGAAAGACGTAGAATTTGATGCCTAGAATTACGCCAAGCGGAAGGAGGACAGTGACGAGAACGTACTGGTTTACGACAATGCGTTGGCTATACGCATCATCTAGAGAGGTTCCCCCCCCCCTCCCCGCTCCTGCCCAATTAAGTTTACGTTTTCAGACCTTACACTCATGAAACTTAACCTAACCCAACCCAGCCTAAGATACCACAAACTTGTCTGTCTTTATCCTTAACTGAAGGCACACATTCCACATTTGTGGCATGTAGAACAATGTGTACTGTGACAAATATTTCCGTGCATGCGTGAGAGAATGTGGATACCAATAACCAGCCTAACAGGTATTAACTGATGCAGATATTTTGGGTAGAAGAATAACTTTTCTAATTGGTTCCAACGTGGAACTGACAAGCCCGAAAAATGCATAAATAAGAACTGGCGAAGATGCCTAATCTACCAATTGCGTTGCAACTGGTCCGAGTATTACCACGTGTTATGTAACGTGGAAGATGACAATATTTTGGCGACGCCAATGCGCCTACGACAAGACACATTTCTACAAATCTTACGACACTTGACGTGACTCCATAAAACACAAAGCATATGAAAACTGACTTAAGCAAAACTAAATTCACTTAATAATCATCAACGCCAGTTTCCGCTTAACGAATACATAGAACATGCTGTATAATTTCGTCATATTGAAGGATGTATAGATTTACGTTTCTATATGTTTCGAAAGAAATTGCTTGAATAAAGACTACGAGATAACAAGCTTTAACACGATAGGTTATGTTACGTATTGTATGCTTTCCATTACGTCACTTTAAATAGGCCAGGATTTACGCAGATCAGACTGTAACAAGCAGTGGCCTCTACCTGTTAATTGTCGCTATTATCTTGTTAGATTTCAAGTAATAATATTCCTATAGTAACTGAAAGTCAACGTCGGTTTAGGCGTCATCTGCGAAATTAATTTTGCATTGTTTCGGCTTATCAGCTTCGTGTCAAGGCACGTTTGACAAATTATGTCTCGAAATATGCGCTGTTCTGGGATGTTACGCAGTCTCAAGTGGTAATCCTTTACCCACGTTTTGGGACAACGTATCGGTCCCATCTTCAAGGGTCAAGAAGTCCAAGAAGAAAGCTGGACTTCTTGACCGTTGAAGATGGGACCGACTGGTTGTCCCGAAACGCCGGTAAAGGATTGCCACTCGACATTGCGTAATATCCCAGAACAGAGAAGACCTCATCAAACTTGCGGCGGAAGCATGAAATCACAAACCATTTTATAGGGTTAAAGATGAATGCCACTTCGTTCTCAACAATCACCATGCTCTCTGTATATGACATTACACTAAAGTTGCATTCTTACGTAACCTCCCGTTTGTCGTATAATATACAAATTTTGTCTGAAACGCTTCCCATTATAAGACGAATTCAGCTAGATATTATCATAAATGTACGTATGTCTTCATTCAAAATAACCGTTATTCTTGACAGCTTTTAATAAATCTTGAATTTTCACAACATATTTTCGAGAAATTCTCATACACCATATTTCATGAAAATCCCTCCAGTGGAAGCCGAGTCGTTCTGTGAGGACGGGCGGACGGGCAGACAGACAGACAGACATGACCAAGCTACTAGTCACTTCTTGAAATCTTTCGAACTCGCCACAAGCGTTCATGGCTTTATGCACAGGAGCAAGTTTTAACAAAACTCATATTGCAGTTTCTTCGTAACTGAACAGAACTGTGCATATCTTTCCGAGGAATGTGTTTGGTAGTTTGTAAAAGCTCATTATCGCATGGATCCAAGAGTTAGTGGCAAGGAGAGAGAGTGTGAGTGGCCAAATTAATTCCTTACGTAATAAATGGTAGCTGTCAGAACTGGGCAACCCCATGTAACACCATATAAACACGATATTGAAAATTCATAAGTTCACTACCCCTACCCCTACCCTCACCCCTACCCCTATCACAAACCACCCTCCGAACACGCAGCTTCGCTCCCTTCTGATTTAGAGGCTATTAATGCACACCACTGCTATTATCAGTATGTGACCACAGCAATGGTGCCGTGACACTTAGGCGTTTTATGTGGCGATAGTCTATCAAATACTGACAATTGTTCTTAAGTAGAAACGCTCCCGAATGAGGGGTCAATGGCTGAGTTCTCAGTTCCTTCTTTTGTCAGCGTACCTGCTTTTGTCAGCATACCTGCTTTTGTCAGCATACCTGCTTTTGTCAGCATACCTACTTTTGTCAGCATACCTACTTTTGTCAGCATACCTACTTTTGTCAGCATACCTACTTTTGTCAGCGTACCTACTTTTGTCAGCATACCTGCTTTTGTCAGCATACCTACTTTTGTCAGCATACCTACTTTTGTCAGCATACCTGCTTTTGTCAGCATTCCTACTTTTGTCAGCATACCTACTTTTGTCAGCATACCTACTTTTGTCAGCATACCTACTTTTGTCAGCATACCTACTTTTCAGTCCGTCGATTCTTGTTAGTTTTCCCTGCATTGTAATTTTTCAGGACTGAAGTCTCATCCTTCTTTAACATTTCGCAAATTATTATTATGATTATTATTATTATTATTATTAATTTTCCACCTCACAGAAAGGGAAGTAAGTTTTATTTTGATTGCTCGGGGGAAAAACATCGCCTTTTATTGTGGGAATAAAAGGAAACGCATTCTGTAAATAAATTTTGTGGTCAGAATGCAGAGATTTCTGATGTTACGCCAGGCGATATGTACTGAGTGGTAAGGAATTTGATTTAAAGATTCTGAAGGTCTCATGGAATATGTCGGCTTATGTATTTTAAAACAGACAGAAACACTGGAGTTTTCGACTTTGTGACAGAATGCTGAAGTTAGTTCATATGTTGTATAACTGACAACTTCTGCTCCTTAAACTGCAGGAAGAGTGGACCTGCAGGTTTTGAAATGAATACCTAGGGTAGTCGAAGATTTCAGAGAACTTTCGATTCCCACAATTGTTTTGCGCAACATAATGCCATAAAAGTGAAAGCCAGTGAAGATAAGTATTAATAAAAGACGCGTGGAGCATTAACAATAGTAAAATTCACCCTAAAACCTGCCATGCAGGCCCAGAACGGAAGTAGATGTATAGCTATAATATTTCTTTAACCTCGACGCTAGACGGAGGTGAGTGGCAACGCCACGCTCCGGCCGCTTTAACCCCGGACAACGGACCAGTACACAATGTGCATGTGACTTGGTGTGCCCCAGGATCGGCGTGGACAGGAGCAGAAAATCTCACCCCACTGGCATTCGGTCCCCGGACCTTCCAGCCCGTAGCCTGTCGCTATTCCGACCGCGCTATCCCGGTCAACGCATCATCACTAGTAGTAATATTAACCGTCATTTGACAGTACTGACTTCCTCTTTATTTAGAAATATTATGAAATGACCTCCTGTTATTTTTTATTCACATCTATGCAAGGTACAAGCCGCTGTAAGTTGCTATGTAGGCGTGCAAAATGGTAGGTGGGAACGTGTTAAGATCTGCAGTTTATTTTCAGTTCTGGGTGCTTGCTACTGGTCCCTTCTTTATATTCCCACAGATATTTCATATTATCACTTATATTCAATTATTTATGATTTGACAACGCTGACAGTAGCACAAACTAACGTATGTGTATAGAGCCAAGTGGAAAAATGGATGGATGAGAACCTCCATTCATGGTGACATACACAACCAGTGGGGTCAAAGGGAAAAATCCCTGAAAATAAGATGAATTGCTACAATAGATATTTCTTTGCTATAAAATTATAAATATCATGATATGTCGTACTTACATGCAATTTGCACTATACTTTTTAATCATTTTTATACAATTTTAATATGTGTTTTTCAACTGTACGGTTGCACATCTATGACATAATTAGCCAGTGTTGTGTTCTTCTTTGTCGAATACCTACCTGAAAATGATTGAAAAATTCCGAAACATGTAGGAGGCTTACTAAATGATTGTTTACTTTTCTATCTAACTATTGTGCAGTTGTTGGAACAAACACTGTAAAATTATCTTACGGCACACAATATGGGTAATACTAATATCTGTGTGTGTACTTTCATAATGAGATTCTATCACTTGTTAATTAATAGTTTCATGTTGGTATGACTGCGTTATCTAAAACATATATGCAGTTTCAATCACGTACGAGATAAAGTGTATTTCATTGTTTAATTATTGTGTTTTAATACAGAAACAAACGGCGATATGCAATGTTATAAAACGTGGACACAATTAAATTGGCTCAGAACAGGATTTAGTGATAATTGCTTTTAAACATGCAAATACATCTTTGTCTTACTTTACATGGCGAGAATTACTCCTCCAAGAACATTTGCTTCGCAGGTAACACTCTGCTAATATTTAGCTGTCTAGTTTATATTCTTAGGCACACATGTGGCCCGTGATTGCCAACTGAAAACGACTATGTTACAAATATTCTCTCGACAGTTTTGTTAAGAGGTCTGTGAGTTATACGATGTCACATGCAATGAATCTTCTCACTCTATCACAGAAGCAGGCACTAACAGGGATGCATTATTATTCACAGGACTGCGTGGTCCTTCATATGTGCCCTTCACTTCAAGTACAACTCATACACAAAGTTTCGCGCACCTCATAATATTACTGGTTTAGAAGGAAATATAGCAAGTGAAGTTTAGTTAATTACCAAGTGATGTTTCAATGAATCATCCTGCAACAAATAAACCACAGCTGACTCTTCATTCCGTCAAACATCAGCATGATGATGGAGTGAAGGAGTATGAGACGTTAGAGGCGTGTGGCAGCCATGGCGGAGAAGACAAATGCATACAGACACTTGTAGGGGTACGTTGAAGGAAAAAGACAGCTTTCAAGACGCAGGTATCGAGAGGAGAAAACAGGAAGATGGATTTTAAAGAAGTAGGAAGGAAGGGTATGGAGTGGATTCATCTGGCTGAGGATAGGTACACGTGGCGAGCTGTTGTAAACGCTGTAAGAACCTGCCAAGTTCCATAAAACTAACGAATTTCTTGATCACCTCAGCACCTATAAGCTTCTCATTATGACCGCTGTGCCACGGAGTGCGTGAGGCATACTTGTAAGGAGTGTGGGCCTGGAAAACTTCTTGTTCTAAACTTTACGAGAATCGTTTTATTGTTGTTACTATTATTATTATTATTATTATTACTCTTGTATTTTACTTGGATGGGCTTATTATCTACTCCCGATTTAAATGCAGATTTCTAAAGATCATTATTTTAGGAATCTGGCTCTGCCTCTATCTTCAGGCAAAACACAAAAAGAAAAACATTCTCAGGTGGACTCTCTTAATAAGTTAATATCCGCCCTTAGCGTATTGACAAATGTTACCACTGTCCGACAAGCCCTACAAGGTAGACTTCTCTGCCAATCTAAGAAACAAAGTTTTGTTTTAGTCAGAGCGTGGATAAACTCGAAAAAATGAGCCATGATATTAAAAAGGACGAATATGTAAAAAAAAAGGATATATGAAATGAAAATGTGGTTTACCTTATTTATAATGTGCAAAATCGAAGCTGAACGGACTTCCCACTCATTGCGAGACTTATGTAGAAATGATTCGGAAAATTTTAAAATACTATATTTTCAAATGTTGAAATAAACGACGATAAATTACTAAGCAGGATCCTAAAACATGTACCAGTTTTTCTAAAGTTTTCTACCCATTAAAATAATGTATATAATTCGCTTAAAATCGCTGAATATTCACTAAAAGAGAAAAATCTGTTTTAAGATATTACGCTATAAAATCATTTAATAATACATAACATGTCTTACAACATTGTAAATACCAAACACTAGCAAAATAAATATAAAAAAATTCCCTTTATTTTCTCTTCTGAGTGTATATAGCCTTGGGTTTACACAGACTTAACTGTGCCCATGAAGCAGTATTCTGAGAAGCCAGGAGTCGCTCAAATATTCCAGAAATTTTCCGCCTTTTTGGAACCAGAATACGCATTTAGTACCGTGTGCCCTGAACTGAACCCAGTGGACCCACATGAAATTTTACGTTCGGACGGATGGCGACGAATACTAGGATTAAGGTCTTTTGTGATATGACGCGATGTAGTTACCTGGAGAGGTACGGACGTGTAGGAATAAACTGTCTACAAAGTCACACGTCGTCACACCCCGGAAGACCGTATTGTGTGCGTATATCCAGTGCGCACAATCTTTAATATTAATTACTATTAATCATCCCAACATTCTTTAAGGTATCAAAAACCTCAGGAAACGCCATAAGATTCTCCTACTTAAGTAGATGCTAGAGTTATAACAAGTGTGGGTTGTTTTTTACATAAAGTAAAGGCAAGAAGTCGCTGGCATGTGGCAATGTCCCCGAGGTGAGACCCAAGCCGCCGAATGATAGATGGCGATGATGGTAACGCGATAGCTGCAGGACCAAGAAGCAGCTTCCGCGGTGTTCTCTTATCGAGGCCAGTTGGGTCTAAGGTCCATCAGCACCGCAACAGTGGCCCATCTGCACTGTCCTCAGTTGCAGTGCCTGTGAAAAACTCGGCTGTGTTTGGGAGCTTGAAAAGCCTACGTGAACAGAATTATCAACTGAAATTTCTGTGAAAATCTGTCGGTTGAAATACTGTAAAAGTACGAACTTTTATGTATCTGTTTTCACTGCAAAGAAAATGGCTCTGGATCCTCGGTCTATAAAGAGTCGTCCTTTAAAAGCAAGGCGTCATAACGACCGCAAATGTTTCGTCTCTGTTTAGAGGAGTGAAAACTCCGTAGGCCTAATTCATGATGTTACATAAAATTTCAATTCAGTCGTTCTGGGGTTTATTCAATTTAGTCGCTACGTATTTATTAAATCTCTTTTAGGACACTAAATAATTCAGGCTGCGTTAGGCGTCAGTGTGGTTAGAAGTCGGAAATAAATGAAAATTTATGGTAAAAGCCTCCCACACCGAATTTTAAAATGTTTGGCCAAAGTTTTAAAATCTGATACCAAGTTACAGACAGAGAAGCGGATGAACTGCTAGGTGTTACCCCACACAAGGCGTCCTCACTTCCCTTGTAAACGACGTCTAATGAAACCGACAGACTGCATTAATCCTATAATATAAGGTAAAGCTATCCCCTTTACAGGCCTGGACAGGCCCTTTGGGTTCCAAGAGGTTGAGGCTCCCAGATTTCAAGACAACCAGCACATGAAGGTGGTAAGATTGTCAGCCCTACGCACCGGCAACCTTGCCCCCCAGGAAATATTCCTGGTACTCATTTCTGTTAGAGGCTAATTCGACCCCAGGGCCACAGAGTGACCGGAGGATTATGTCAATGAAAAATTTCAATGACACCATCGGGAATCGAACCCGCGACTTTCTAGTTTGTAGTGTAGTGCCTCAACCAACTGCGCCACCGGGTGCCCCCTTCGTATACCATAACACCTTCAAATTCACAAAGGAAGTCATATGTACATACCGCTTCTTTCCATGTATCTATGATAATACTCCTTCGTCTGAACATTTCTGCGGACCCGCCCAGCTTTACACTGGTCTCCCTTTCCCATAACATATCCAGCAAACTCCTTTCTGCATCAAAGTTAAGTAAATGCGCTGCCTGTTACGGGTACACCCACGTCCTTTCGCTATAGGATATTAATTTATTGGCCTTTCCCAGTGGCCGCGCGGTCTAAGGCGTACGTCTGCGACCGAGGGCTGGCTGGAATCGTGGGTTCGAATCCCACCGGGGGCATGGATGTTTGTCTGTTGTGAGTGTTCGTGTGTTATCAGGTAGAGGCCTCTGCGACGGGCCGATCCTTCGTCCTGAGGAGTCCTACCGACTGTGATGTGTGTCTGTGATCAAGAGAAAATAAACAACCTCAACACCTACAGTGAGTAGGTAGAAGAGGTAAGGCCTACGATATAATTTATTGGACGGTATGACACGCAAAACTTATCTCAAATTTTGGTGTGATTTTCGCGTGCAGGTTCTTCAGTTCTCCACAGATATCACGAAATTTATGTGCTTTCCGCTATTTAGCGAACTGAAATAGGGAGCTCTGCTGTTTGACAAGAATAAATAGTGAACTTCAGCACTGTCAGCAGTTACATGATTCAAACGAAAAATTGCAGCATTATATGTCATCACATTATAGCCTAACATTTTTAGCGTCTGTGTGATTCTTGATGTTGACAATTATAGTGATCGCAGGGACATGATGAAGATGTGTGAACGTCGTATTCTAAGCTGATGGACTAAAATCCTATAGGTAAAATGCTGTTCCGCTGTGTGCCAAGCATGCACTGATGGGATGTAAAAATGTACCTCTACCCACACTGATACTCGGGGCTAGAAAGGGGTGGGTGTTCAGCGCCACCAACCGGCCGCTTTACTCCCCGGAAAGACAGAGGGTGCCCACTGTGCACGGGGATGAGTAGGCCTCGGGCCCGGTCTAGATGCATCCAGAAAATCTGGAATCAACGGGGTTTCAAACCCTAGACCGTCCAGCCGTAGCGAGTCGCTACACCGATGACGCTATCCCCGGCCCGTCTTTAAAACCGTAAGGTAGGAGACGTATTGTAAACACTTAATGGTTTCGACTTATCATATGCTTTTTATGATACTGTTAGTTTCAATTCTCAACCTTATAAAAGGACAACGTAAAATAATTCACGTATTTTACATAACATTTTTGTACCTTGTCCACCTGATGAAGGCTATTTTTACATGAGCCGAAACATGTTGCAGTAAAACTTCAAGCTATATAAAGGACTGTTGTGACTGGCAGCCACTACCATTACTTCGATGTATTTAGGCCAGTTACTTCGGAACTTGGCGATCTTTGTATTGTGCTTCCACAGCGAGACTCACCCATGACAGTAAGTGAGTGGGGCGGAGTGAGTAACAGTATGTGCCGCTGACAGTGACAGACTCGCAACCTTGTGATTTTGTCACAGGTACATACATCTTAAAACTGAGCGTCCAAAGCCCAACATCACATTCCCAACCATGCATTCTTGCGACTGACAGCCACACACGCTTGCCCACTATCCTTCACTTAGTGCCTGAAATAATAAAGCTCTTTAAAGACTACGTATTTTGTTTGTCTATGCAAAATATGACTCTTGGGCCCTTTTGGACATAGGTTCTTAAGTACACGCTGAAACGTGCCAAATTGCAACATATCTATATCCAAAGCATTTTATTTTCACAGAAATTTCATATTAATTTTTTAAATTTGTGACAGAAAAGTAGGTTGTATGAAATTGTAACTGCGACCCTTCCCCCCGCCCCCCCCCCCCCCCCCGCCGTCTCGTTTGAATCCCTGTGTGTCGAAACCACTTGAATCATGTCCTGATCGTATCAACAGTCGAAATGTTTGAACTTTCTGGAGTAGTATTTACTATTTAAGCAACGTAAGGTTATATTCCACTATATCTGTATACGTTAAAGTCCAGCGCATCAGCTTAAATTCAACTGACATCACTTAAAATTAGATAAAAATTTCTTCAAAAAAGTCGAGTTCCATTAACTACATCCTACACGAACGCAGAGCTGGATAGCGTAAAGAAGATATAAAGGCGAGCAAGAAGGTTTTAAATCAAAAAGAGAAACCAAGGATTTAGCTTCCTCTTCTGCCCACGACAGGTTTTTCTGTTCAGTATAATCATTGTAGAATTTCACAAGAAATAATGCAACTATCTGCGTTTTCCTGAACTTCAGGACGGCAATCCTTAGCTCTGGCGTTTCCCACGGTTTGTTACATACGGTAGACTGTCGTCGGAAATTCAAATTCCCATGAGTAGACGTGAAAGTTTTTAAAGATTGTTAATAGTGAAATGGAATATACTGGCGACGTGCAGGACGTAAAAATTAATTTACCATTTGTTTATAGATTATATTACTAGCATATAATAGAATTATTATTAAATACTAAATAATGTAGAGAAACACCCATGTTATAATTTCATCTTTTTCATTTGAAAAATCATGATGAAGCACGTATCCTCACGTGACCTTGTTAAATTCCGACATCTCTAATAAAATTCTGTGCTTGTTACACGCATCAGATGACGATCATGTACTGAAATAAGTGAGAGGTGTGGGTTCGTAAAAAATAGCACTAAATAGTGCGGGTAAATTTTCGGACATAGAATTAGAAGCATTCGGAATTCAAGGTAGCTGAAATACGAACGCTGCGAATCTTCTATATTTTTCTGAATTCAAAGACGTTTTAAACCAATCAGAAGAGTGTGTGTCTAAGCCTACCAATAAAAAACCCACGTACTCTAGGTGTAGCACAATTATGTGCATTCCAGTACCTGTAGATTAAGTGTTCTACTATATTTTTCCAAATTTCAAACATTTTAAAAACAAGAGAAAACACGTTTCTAAGCCTACTAATAATAAAACCCACGTAGTCTATGTGTGGCACATTTCATTTCATTGCAGCACCTGCAGATTAAGTATGGTACTTCATTTAACAAACCGTGAAAGTCCAAACTTCTCTGGTTCTTTCTGATTAAATAATTACTAATATGCAAAAGTATTTGCTAGTGCATACACAAATACTTAATCAGTCAGAACCTGACATTAACAAATATTTTTTGAGAATAAGATTCCACCAAATTATACATATACATAATTGATTTCCTTCATGACAGAGAAAAATCCCAACTCCGTTTTAAAGAACAATGTGTTAAGATGTTTACAGAGGTAACTGCCCTTTGTTCTGATATTCACGTGACTCACACATATGCAGAATTTAAAAAAAATACATACCCCTTAATTATTACAGTAGGTGTTACATATAGTTAGCACTGGGCTTTAAACGGTTAATGGACATTTATTTTGCAACTGTACGATAAACTTTATTTTTATCACCGAGCACTGGTAGGTGCAGTGCAACTGGAATCAACCTACACTGTTCCCTTTTCAATATACTGCAACGTAATCGCAACTGTTACAAAAATTCATGTACTAAGGATAAACATTCTGTTTAAAAAAAGGTAAAATAAACCATTTTTCTTCATTAAAATAGCATTAACATTGCCTTAAAATTACTAGTTAACCTGCAAACCGAAACACACGGCTAAAGCTATCACGTGGAAGAGTATAACAAATCGTGCTATAGGAGGGGATGAATGCTCACGCGCAAACCAATAAAATGAAACCATAAAGAAAACACAGGAGCATGGTGAACAAATGATGCCAACTATAAAGGAGGAAACGTGGGTTCCAATTGAAAATAAAACCTAAATAAACACAATAGGGAGGGATAATAATGAACAGAGACGAAACAAAACTGGGGACTGGCACAATGAAGAAGTGTCCTCTGAAAACGAGCCATGTCCAACAGAACACATGTCACATTGTCTTCCAGTTGGACGCGTGAAGAGCGGTATAAGTCAAGAACCTTTAAGTTCTGCATCAGATACAAAATATAGTAGTGAACTGGGGAACGGACCAAGTGACATCACAATGCCGCAAAGTTGCAGGCCCACTGGCTTGCTTCTATCCAATTCGCACCAAAGTCCTTTTCTACCTATTTGATTGTGAGGCGAGAAAAATACATTTCTTCTCGTGGTCAGCATGTGTGGTGGTTCGACAACATTTGGACAGTTTGTGTAAGAACACTATCAGCAGCTAGCTATGTGGAGGCAGAACTTAACCTTCAACATCAATGCAAAATCTCTTCGTTGCCCTGGAATTTGAAGTAGTTACATTCGCTACCACGTATTTCCTAACACTGATCTTCTAACCTCTTCATTCCATCTCTTTCTCTGTCTTTCAAGTGGACGTCCTCCAAGACTTTTTTCCCAACAAATGCCGAGTAGTCTGTGTACTTTTCCTTCCATGACTTCATAGGTTTTACTCCCCTGATCTTCGGCCTTCTAAGCCACGACATTGCTCGTTATGTAGTATCGCAAACTGCTATTTCTCTCCTCATTCCTACACACAAACACTTCAATGATTACTGTAATTTCGGAAAAGTCTAGCCAGTATACGCAGCTAGTATTTTGGACAGTGCCCGTCTTCGTAAGCCTTTTTAAAAAACAAGGTTTAGGAAACGATAGCGCTTACCTGTTTCCGAAATGTTATGTTTTCCCAAACAATAAACAATGGCAGCAATATTAGGTACAAACCTTAGAGTTAAATTTCAACTAATTTCCACGTTTATAAGTCGGTTGTAATCTACGTTAAGACAACATACCCACAGTTGTGTATTTTATTAGGCCTGCTAAGTTTTCGGAAAAATTTTCTACCTTAATATTCAAAATATGACTAGATTTTGTCACAGCCCACAAAACCACTGTCCCTATTACAACCCTCGTAAATAAAACGAATTTCTTTCTTTGGGGGGAGGGGGGGTAGTGTAACTTTCTGGCTGGTCATGGGTGCTTGTCACGTTCGTGTGTTTAACACACAATAAAATATTCGGTGGAAACACTTGTCGAAAATAAAACATTACACTGACAAAACAGAAGAAGAATATCCTAAAGAAGGACCTGTGATGTAAGAGATATTGGACTCTAATTTAAGACGGGAAATGTGACATTGTTTCCTAGTCCGTGTGATTATGCAACTCGATCTCCTAAACCTTTACGCATATCGTTTCTTTTGTATGTTCCCTGTAGCGTCTGGATTGGTTGGAAACAACAGAATCATAAACTGCGACAGATGTGGGGTTGTCTCTTCCTTCGCTTTGTCACCATACAGCATTTGTACGCGAAATATAAGTGCTATGAAGTAAATAAGCAATTAACATGGATGACGAAGTAGACATTCTTCTGCACAGTCGGCACAAATGTATGTTGACGTACACGTAAACCAAGAATCATGAATTATACACGTAATGACAAATGAGTCAGTAACAATGTGACGGCAGGCGTCGCTCATCAGGTGTTACGAAAGCAACTTCAAAATAAATGCCTCGTATCATTTCGCTATTTTGACAAACACAAAGACCACAGGGGATAGATAAAAAGACAGGCAATTTACGTATAACGTGATATTGGGGCGCAATTGAATAACCATTGTTGCCGTCGCAAAGCAATAAGTATTACACATTCTGGGTGTGTTTGCAGCCCTAGTTATCCATCATGCAAAGCGCATGCGTCGTTTTATATTGCCATCTGTAGCCCAGTCAGGCTGTACCATATTTTTCCACATTATCTCATAAACGGCCCGACTTTCGGAAGAGAGTTATTGAAAATAAAACGTGTGTTTTGATTTTCTCTACAACTTTTTTCTAAACGTTTCTCATTCTAAAAAGAATCCAGCGAGATATTATTATGCATGTACATACGTCTTGAAGTGAAGTACCCGCTATTCTTGTCAGATTTTAATGAGACTTAAACCGCCTCGGCAGTTTTTAGAAAATATTAAAATATCAAATTTCATGAAAATCCGCCCAGTCGGAGCCGAGTTGTTCCATGCGGACCTACGAACAGACGGATGGACAGACAGACGACAAAGCTAAAAGTCACTTTTTTCAATTTGGCGAGGGCACCTAAAAATGCGTACACAATTTCGGTACGGAAAGTAAAATAACAAACCTGGCAACAGTCAAGCGTAGCAGGTAAAACACTAAGTACGGAAGACAGCTCTTAAACCAACAGCAAGCTGTTTTGCGGATTGGCCATCTATAAGGATTGGCCGTCTGTCAGGAGTGGAGTGTTGGGTCTGGCATATGTGAGCGACTAAAGGAAGGTTCTGATACTTGGAGCTATGGTTGTGTTACTGGATTCTTGTGTTTTGAGCATAATCAGGTTTGAAGTATACAGGAAGATATTTACACTTCTTGATGCTTTCGTACCTGTAACAGTTTGTATCCCCTGAAGGTGATGGCATGTCCACTGAAACATGTAGGGATAATATCAGCGTAAATATAACTTTTTTTATTTTGTGCATAATTATTGGTTTGTTCTAATTAAAATCGTATCTTATTTTCTACACGTTTTCCCTAATTTGGAAGAATTCTGTACAGAAAATTTTTACAAAAATTTATATTGTGGTCGTTACTCTCACTAAAACCTGCACCGTGAAACCCGCCCTTAACCTAGTAGCGCATAGTAATTTCTACCCATACTTTCTACACTTATTTTCTGATTTGGATGAAAATCGGTATGTGAGATCCGTATAAAATTCTGTTGCTGTTTGGCGAAATCGGCGCAGAGAAGGCCGTACTTTTGTGTGAGTTTAAAGCAAAATAAAGTCACACACTTACCGTAAACCTTACGACAATTTAAAAGCATGTAAAGTCATAGTACTATTTGTAACTAAGTCACGGAGTCCATAATTTATAATGATGTTCATAATTGAGAAAGGGTGTGTTCTCTACGAGGTGCGAGCTTATGCTAAAACACCATCTCAACACCGAGCATAAAACACAAGATATCAGAAAAAGATGGCAGGTTTCCGACAGTTGACATTAAGTCTTGG
This sequence comes from Coptotermes formosanus, assembly GCA_013340265.1. Taxonomy (NCBI): domain Eukaryota; kingdom Metazoa; phylum Arthropoda; class Insecta; order Blattodea; family Rhinotermitidae; genus Coptotermes; species Coptotermes formosanus. Next base: position 818,414 of record BLKM01001341.1, on the reverse strand, counting down.
TTAGCTTCAAGTATGAAGAAATAACTGGAGAAAGAGGCCGTTGAGCAAAAAGTGAATATTGTACCGTAACTGACAGATTCACGTGTTCGTACTTGGTATACAGACTCACTCATTTTTTATAAGAAGTTTGAAGGTCTCTTTAAAAACGAAATTATTTCTTTTATAACATCCAAAACTGGTCTGAGTACACCTGATACGGGGAAGACTTCTGAGACTGATAGATAGTACGATGACGACAATAATAATAATAATAATAATAATAATAATAATAATAATAATAAAATTAAGAACGAACATGTATGCTAATTGATGTAGCAAACCCGGCAGACAGAAATGTGATAAACAAAGAAGCCGAGAAGATTTTAATTGTAAATATATTATAATACAAATACAGCGCATGTGGAATGCAAAAACAAAGGTGACGCCAGTAATAACAGGGGCAACTGGAACCATTTCAAATCCTTCAGAAAATACTTTACCAGCATACCGGGAAAGCATGAAGTCAAGGAAGTACAGAAAACAGCTATACTGGGCAAGCACACATACATAGGAAGGTACTAATGTAGAAGCACAAAAGAGTTTAATATTGAAGACAGCGTTATATGCACCATGAATTGTAAGCGCAGAGTAGCTGCAACGCTGTATACCCTAGAAACATGGTTTGTTTCAGGTGCGAGTATGTAAGTGCGAGTACCCTGCCTAAAGGAGATAATGTAATAATAACAATAATAATAATAATAATAATAATAACGTGTATGTCGGCATAATGCTAAACAGAGATATGTAAGAAGCCTGTACTCCCTATAACCAAGGGTAAGAAGATAGGAGACTGAAGAAAATCGCATAAAGAGGAACAATGAGTAGTTCAAAGAATTTTATTCCGTGCTATACAATATTTCGGCTATCACATCAAGGACAGGGATGTGGGCAAAAGATGTGGCATGCATGGTAAATAACATAAATACGTGCACGATTCTAACAGTAAATGGGATCTGAAAGAAATAGGTTGGAACGTTGTAGATTGGAAACATCTGGCTCAGGACAGGACAAAGGGCGGGCTCTTGCGAACACCACACCGAAACGTCGGGGCCTATAATAGACTATGCAGCGAATTCCTTGACTTAACTCTCGAGAAGGGATCGGCTTTATGGGATTCGCTGTTCTCCTTGCAATTGATATTAAGGTACGTGCCCAATATTCACAACATTGCGCATGTTGGACGTGCACCATTAGGTCACAAAGTTCTCATACATGTTACAACCACAAACAAAAATTATATTTTAAATTTGCTACCCTTTTATGAATAACGTTATCATTCTCTTCTGTACCTTATGACGTACGCAGGAAACGTATGTTATAATTAGAGCATAAAGCAATATATTACACTGAATGATAATAAAGCGTTTCCCCGTTCCAGAAGTGTATATAGCAGCCACGTATTTTTAACATTCCAATTTCAAGAAACGTCGTGTTGGATATACAACTAATGGAATTATCAACACACCAAACTTCATGAAAATTGATAAAATGAAGCCACAGATTTTGTTACGTTCACTGGCGGCTTTACACTGAGCTGCAAAATAAGGATTTCGTCTTTAAAAAGGCTTAATGAAGAAGGTGGGGAAAGGTCACGTAATGGTGTAGATTGCTCAGCAGGATCTGATAAAAGGAACATGTTTTAATTCGATAGATCTTGCGATTTTGTTACACAAACAAGTAACTATTTAGGCCTACGTGCTTTGTGACGTGTTTTGAAGGCTGTTCTCGCGCCAGGGCTTGTTACGCTGCCAACTGTTTCAACCGTAATTTCCAAAGTCCTAATTTGAATAATTTTCCCCATTACTGCCGACATTTGTTTTACTCTACAAATAAAACACGATGTATGTGTAAATTCTTTAACGTAGACTAAAGTTATAATGACAAGTGCGTAACACCCGGGAGTTGACTTCTATCGACTGGAACATCGAAATGGTACAGGTCAAGTACCCCGCTTACTTTCTTTCCCTTTTCCGTTATACATACTCGTACTGTTCCTATTAAGTCTTAAATGGAAATTAATTTAAAAAGACGTTAAGTATGCGTCCTAAAGTTTCTTCCATTCTAAAAGTTCCACCTAGCTACTGGAGGAAGAAAACCGGACTTCCATCAATTCCCATCACTTCGTTACTAGTCTTTGTATTCTAAACAAAACATATCACGAAACACAGATATATTTAGCGTGTTCCATGTCCGTGCACTATATTATGCAAAAACACTAATCACCAACAAATGCACAAAGAGAGTTTTATCATCAATCGTAACTCACTCCTACATGTTTCGACCCTGCTGGGCCATCTTCAGGGAGAACTTTTTTGTTATCGTTACACTAAGGTTGCACTTTATAGTCGAGTGAGAATGTGCTGTTGAGTGTGTACTGCGTTGTTTTTGGAGGCGTGAACTCTGTAAGTCCCGGCCTGCAGTGCAGTGCAGTGCAGGCCGGGACCGCACAGAGTTCACGCCTCCAGTACACAGTACACACTCAACAGCACATTCTAATTCAGCTATAAAGTGCAACCTTAGTGTAACGATAACAAAAAAGTTCTCCCTGAATATGACCCAGCAGGGTCGAAACATGTAGGAGTGTGTTACGATTGATGATAAAACTCTCTTTGTGCATTTGTTGGTGCTTAGCGTTTTTTACACAGATATATGTTTCCTGCAAATTAGTTTTGTGCATGAAATAAATTAAGGCTTCTTATTGGAAGCGGACACACACCATATAATTTACATACTTTGTCAATGAACCTACTGATCATTCTCGGAGCGCTGTTGTCAACGAGTAACAGAAATTGCGCTTAATCGCAGCAGTAAATATGCATACAGAAGTTTTGAAATTTGTGAGATCTTACAAATTTCAGAACATCTACATGCAGGTTTACTTGTGTCTTAATTCATGCATTTTTGTGCCTGACGATAGTCTCTAAGTACCGAAACATGTAGCTTTTATTGATGATATTATTAAGCGTTTGTGGTGTTTGACAGTAACATATACGCCATTATTAATATGTCACAGCACAACGGGATGGATCCCATTAAAATTGATATAGCTATGCTTCATTATCATTTTTATTCAAAACACTTGCGTAATTTTTGTCATAAGAAGATTATACGTTTGAAGGAACCAGTCAGCTAATCATGCAAGTAGGAACTCTTTGTCTCGCTGTTCGTGGTAGTCATTTGCTACAGTGCAGGTGAGCGATCAGTTTCGCATAATAAATTTCGACAAGTAGCGTTAAGGATTGCTAGCTATAGATCACTTTTACTCTAAATAACCAGGAAGACCACACACGTCGTTTCACGCTGCCATCACGCAACTTCACGATCTGCCGACAGAGGTCTCCGCTTTACACACACACACACACACACACACACACACACACACACACACACACACACACACACACACACACACACATACACACACCATTATAAACTGGCAAACTGGAATGTAAATTGAGTCCGATTTTTTCTTATATTTTATTCATTCTTATTTTAATTTGTGCCTTTTCCTCTCGTTTCTTTTTTATTTTCCGAATGTAATGATTTTATACGAGATTTTGTTTACGGCGGACGGGATTTAGAAAGAAAACAAGGAGTGATGATTAGGTCCATTAGGGACTAAATGAGTTGGTTACTTAGTAAGTCTATTTCATTCTTTGCGTTTCTTAGCATGTTTTGTTTGCGGCTGGCAGGTCTGTTTGGATAGAGAAGTATTTATTGCTGGTGATATCTCGCCACTTCAGTTCCTGCAGGCGAATGGATGCCTTCATCTTTATACTTCCCCTTAAAATATCTAGAGTAGACCTTTACCCTAATCTCTTGTTTTCAGCCCTTTCACTCTTTGCTGAAGAAAAATTTGGATATTATTTGATAGTTAACAACATGATTTGTGACTCACTCACTCACTCACTCACTCACTCACACACACGCGCGCGCGCGCGCGGCAGAACCAGCAGCTTCAATTAACCCTTTAAAGACGAAGCGTATCTGTTTTATATAAGGACTCAGTGCGTACCGCGCTGTAAACACTCTCCACTTCGGTTATAATAACCAGTCTCTTAATGTTTTATAAGGCAAAAGTTGCTGTTTGTTCCGAGATCCGTACAAAACACATAAACGCAATGTGGGCACCATGTAGAATTTTTTAATGTTAAACCGTGTAGTATGTAAAGTTACCGCTAGGCTTTAAAAGGTTAAAGAGTGTGGGGGTAATTTAAGAAACAGCGTGGGAAATAAAGCCGTTTGTGAGAGTATATTATTAAAAATATCCTTAAAAGGAACCAGGGTGTGACGGTGCAGAGATGACACCTATGGCTCAACATCAGTCACCTAATCAACATACGTATTGAAACCCTTTACTTCAGTGTAGGCCTAACAACGGAATTGAAAAAAACCAATTGATTTTCATACAGAATTTTCATATTCACAATTTCAAAAATTCAACACACCCAAAACTACGTAAAATCCTGTCATCTCATCAGCGTCCTCCATTGTTCTAACCCGACTATGACTACTTAATTCGATCGTTTCTACTCCTCTTTCGTTGCTTTGAAACTGTTCGACGCCTAACAGGAGGTCTTACGTGGCCTCATAGCGTTAATTGTGTAACGATGCCACACAAATGCATGGGAGAAAGGAGGTACAGCGCCTTGTATTTTAATCTTCAGCACTATGTGACAACCAATCATCTGTTACATGTTCCAGCCATTTTATTTCCTGGGAAGAACCTCGATATCCACGGAACCAGAGACTGAGTGAGACCCACATTTGAAAGAAAAAAACGCTGTGGTCGTAGTACTTCCCTCTTCTACCTACTTGTTCACAGTGGGCGTAGAGGGGTTTCATTTTCACTTGATCACACCCAGACACACACCACATTCGGTAGGACTCCTCTGGACGAGGAATCGGCCCATCGCAGAGACTTCTTCCGGACAACACAAACACTGTACAAGAGATAAAACATCCATGCATCCGGTGAGATGCGAACCCACGATCCCAGCAATCCCTCGGCCGCAGACCTACGCCTTACACCGCGCGGCCACTGGGGTCGTCAAAAACGCTGTGTAACAAATTAAAATCTCTAAACTTGCTGTAAGCTGAACGCCACTTCCATCGTCTTCCAGCCTGTATACTAATTAGAGCTGTCCGGGATTATAAATTTAATAATAACCCATTAGCGTCTAGCATTTGAATTTAGGCCCCGAAATTACGTATATGACAATAATTATGAAACTTTTTGCGAAAAACGTAATGCGGCAATCTAGAAGTTAAAGTGCAAAGTACTGTTGTAGGATAGGCTTGGCGTGTGGATTCATGAGATAATTTTCGTAAATAAGCACTTCATTTTACTGGCAGTAGCAGCGACAGCAATAATTAGGCCTATTGGCCTGTTCCGGTCTCAGCTGTGTGCCCAACAACTGATACTTCCATATGTCCGTGCTTCTTTCTTTTCCATGGCCTGTAGTCCAGGAATTTTCTGCGTAAATAACATATCGCACATGACTTAAGTGCATTCTGTCGACACATTTTCACTTAATTTTTATCCCGTTTGTAAATGGTCACAAGCTCATCTGTGTTCTCCATTTTACCTCCTTAATACGAATACAGCCGATCCCAGTGGCCGCGCGGTCTAAGGCGTAGGTCTGCGGCCGAGCGCTTGATAGGATCGTGGGTTCGAAACCCACCGGGGGCATGGATGTTTGTCTTGTACAGTGTTTGAGTTATCAGGTAGAGGTCTCTGTGACGAGTCGATCCCTCGTCCGGAGGAGTCCTACCGACTGTGGTGTGTGTCTGAGTGTAATGAAATGAAATCACAAACCCTCGACACCTACTGTGAACAAGTAAGTAAAAGAGGGAAGGACCAAGTCAAGTAATACGGGTATAATAAACACTTTCAATAGAGTTTATTTAGGATAACCCGACAGACGAACCTTATGTTTAAATAGCGCTGCAGTAAAATAAAACAGAGGCGGCCGAGAGAATGCAGTCGCTACAGTGCCTCGCTACTGGCTGGACAGTCCGGGGATCGAATCCCAGTTGGGCGAAATTTTTCAGAGCCATCAAGACCGGCCCCCACGCCCAACCAGCCTCCTGTAGAATGGGTACCGCGTCTCTGTGTAGGGAGTAAAGAGGCCGGGGCCTTGCGATGACCATAATCCCCTTCTAGCACCCGTGTTGAATATGCGTAGAGCTGTAACTACGTACACCTACCTTCCCTGCAGGGCTGGTTGGCATGTAACAAGACAGCCTTATTTTGCAGCATAATAGAGGGTCGCTGGTAGTAGAGAACGTACAACTTTTACCTTAAGACAATCTCAGCAAGAAAGGTAACATTTTTTAATTAAATAAAATAGCTTCAACGTTCCTTTGCGGCCATATATTCCATATTAAATTTTACGAAAATCTCATCATAAAACCACGACGTTCATAAAATCGTTGTGCCGATTCCTAAGTTCAGCCTCCTATTTATGAAATTACTGCCTAATTTGAATTTAGTGTAGTTTTTAAAACAAACGTGAACTCTATACATAAACAGCGCTTCTATTAATATTTCGGTGCAGTATGTTCCAAATGCATAATGGAACAACTGAAAACGATATAAAGAAGCGCCAACTTAAGCAGATTTATTTCTACTCGTATTTTTATATTTAAAGTTCTTGCAAGTGACTTTTCAATTTCATTCGCCCACGGTGGATGCCACATTACATCACTTTGTTATGCATAACTGTTTGCGGTTAGGTATTATTGCACTTCATTTCCGTCGACATGTCACATTTATAAAAATGTCACTTTGTCTACCAGCACGACATGAAAAAGGATGTGTTCTAATAGGACAGGTAGCTGTCACTAAAGAGACAACGGAGTCAATTGAGCGGGTATGAAAGCATCGTTAACCACCCGGGGAGATGTGGGTGGGTTTCATCTTGTTGAGTGGCTTCAGGTTTTCCTTGTTGACTGTCACGTTATTTGGATGGGGTAGATAGATAATCCAGACAAGGTAATTTCAAGGCTGTCATATTAACTCTTTTCTTCATAAACTGTCATAAGAAGACTGTGTCTCTTTTCAGTCCCAGAATTCCACGAGAATACAGAACATCATTTTCTAAGTGCCCAAAACGTAAAACACAAACATTTCAGAACAGCGACATTTGTCCCAAGTATTTTGGAACGAATCTCTTTCGGAGCATTTTTGTAATAGGTGAGTGCACGCACGGTGTATGTGCGTGTGGGTGTGCGTGTCGGTGTTGGTGTAGATGTTGGTGCGAGTGTGCTTATGGAAGTGGGTGTGCCTGTGAAAGTCAGTGTACGAGTAGATACTGATATGGTTGTGCGTGTGTGAGTGGCAATGGATGTGCGTGTGGAAGTATGTATGGGTGTGCGTGTGTGAGTGGCAATGGATGTGCGTGTGGAAGTATGTATGGGTGTGCGTGTGGGAGGAGTATAACTTTGGGTGTGGGTATTAAAGCATGTAGACATCGTAGAGTAACAGCTCCAGAATAAAATTGTGTTTAAGAATTGCAAGGGTATGAATCCAGATCCCATTTTTATATTTCAATACACAGCTTACACAAGACAGACTACTGAATAAACGGGTTACTACCCAACTGATGAACCATTTAGACGCCCAATAAGGCGTACAGCTAACCAAACAACGAACCACTCAAGTAACTAAATGTAAAACAAATTTTCTCCAGAAATAAGTCTTCACTTGTATTGGGGTATCTCCAGTTACGAACTTGGCTGGGAAAATCATGTTCTGAGTTCTTCGTGGATTTGTTAGCCTTTCTAAACGAATTCCTGGGTAGTATATGCCTCCAGCAAGGCCCTACATAAAAAGAGTTGCTCCTTCAGCAGAATCTGAACCTGCAATGTGATAACTCCCGAAATGTCAACGCCTTTTTACGTACAGTCAAATTTTACGAACACGGTTAATAAACACCTTAAGTTTAGACTTCACCCAGACAAGTTCTAATTTTGTAAAGTAACACATGTTTTTACAGACCTTATATAGAGCTCTAAACAAATTAACCTTTCGGATACTGATGTTCACCTGAACTCTGCAAAAATTGTTTTACCTCAGACCAACACAAACCAGTTAAAAGATGTGCAGCAAAACGGGCGGTGATTCTTGTAAGAATCATACGGCAGGCACAAATACATTGTGAGTTTACTGATGTCAGAGCAGTTTGTGCGTTCGGTTACGACTGGTTTTTAAACGGTTAACTTCGTATTTATTTTAAAAACAACTGAATTTTAAGACAAATGATTTATTTGCACCCAAGGATCCTGACTTTCTTATCCTTATCATCCCGTCGTGTTCCCTATAAAATAAAAGAATAAAGAGCCTTCAACACAGCTATACTGTCTGTATTATTTATTTATGCAACATATGTCAACCACAAGGGGTCATCTTCAGACTAAAATATTTAAAAAACACACAAAATTCTGACATAAAATTGTCTTATAGCCATTAACCTTTTAAAGCCTAGCGGTAACTTTACATACGACCAGGTTTAACATTAAAAAATTCTACGTGGTGCCCACATTGCGTTTATGTGTTTTGTACGGATCTCAGGACAAACAGCAACTTTTGCCTTATAAAACGTTAAGAGACCGGTTTTATAACTGAGGTGGAGTGTTTACAGCGCGGTACGCACTGAGTCCTTATATAAAACAGATACGCCTCGTCTTTAAAGGCTTAATTGAGATTTCAATTATAACTCTTAAAATACATTTTGCTTTTAATATGGCATGTTAGAGAAACCCACCTGTGAATTTTTCAAATAGAATGTGCCCTACGACGACAATCTCGAAAAATCTTGCACATAGACCTATATACTGAACACAATTTATAAATGCAAGAACAAAGGTCTGGATAAACTTTCTTCTTATTAGATATTTAAATTTTCGCGTAACAAATTAAAATGACCAGCACCTGAACAAACTATTCTTGAGTTGGTTGAATTTTCTTGAGTTTTATCCTACCGTAAGTTGCGTAAAGAATGCATGCAAGCCTATTAGTTGTTTGTGTAATTTCAAACGACGGAAATTCACAAAGAAAAGAGTATTAACCTAGTTTAAGCATTTTGCCACAGGCTTCTTCACTTTAGTGGCCTTGTAACGGGAATATCTAAAGAAAAAGAAAACCTGCACACAGCTTGTATTCTGAATGCAGCTCGTGCCCATCTTTCTAGTAAAGTCATCGGGTCTAAACAGAAAAAGGACAAGTGGCAAGTGAGTGTGTATCGGTTGCGAACCTGTCACAGTCTTGCTATGACACGTGTCAGAAGACGTCATGACACCCGACAAAACCATCAGCAGCGTGGGTCTAGTCCTTTAAAATCTGACACCTCACAATGAAGTCTCTTTGTATTTAAACTTCACTCTGTCTAAGGTATGAAACCTAACAAGTCATGCTTACAGAAAAAATATTTCTGAAGAGGATTATTTACCTTGCGGTAGGCCATCGTGCCACACTTGAAAAAGCCCCCAATTCATCCATTCGAAGTGCTGTACTTGGTAGGTTTACATATTTTAGGATGGGCCTAGAGCATTAAACTGGACTACCGGGGGGTCCGGCTTTCGTATCGGGCGGGGTGTAAATTTTTCTCTTTTTCAACTCGACCAAACCGGATCTGGTGACAAACGAACTTCCAATGTAAGAGGTACAGGGGGTTCTTTCTTCTGGGGGCGAGGTTTAGAACGCGTGGAGCGATATCTATATTCACTCACAGGCGTTCGTAACTCAGCGCTTATACAGACATAGAGATAATTTTGCATACTAAGGCAAAAATTATTCGTGGTGTATAATACTTCCTTTCTTTACAAAAACACTAACCACCAACAAATACACAAAGAGAGTTTTATCATCAATCGTAACACACTCCTACATGTTTCGACTCTGCTGGGTCATCTTCAGGGAGAACTTTTTGTTATCTTTACACTAGGGTTGCACTTTACAGTTGAGAGTTACGATTGATGATAAAACTTTCTTTGTGCATTTGTTGGTTATTAGTGTCTTTGTATGACATTGTGCACGGATATGGGACACATTAAACTTTCTTTTTTCTTTCTTTCTTTCTTAGTCCGAACTCTTCTACCTACTCAATGCAGGTGTAGAGCAGGGTTTCCTTAATTTTTTGTGCCATGGACCCCTATGACAGTCTGGTAAAACCTACAGATCCCTTTTAAGAAAAATGTACATATGTAAATGTATAACGTAGGGATAGTGAGATTTGTTAAAGTTAATAAATATTTCGGGTTCCAAAGCTCATTTATTGTCTGCATTCATTATTGAACGAAAAGCTAAATTTCAGTTAGAAGTTAGTGAATATAAACTTGCAATTTTTTCCCCATCCAATTTCACGGACTCCCCTGATATTTATCCACGGACCCCAACAGTTTCGTGAGCCTCATATTAATAACGGCTGGAGTACATTTTTATTGTTGCACCTGATCACACTCAACAAAGCATTCACATTCGGTACGGCTCCTCTGGACGAGGGATCAGTCCGTCGGAGAGACCTCTACCTGACAGCACAACACTCTCAAGAGACATACCCATGCCACGGCGGGATTCGAACCCGCAATCCCAGCAAGCGAGCGGCAGCAAACCGATGCCTTCGACCGCGCGGCCACTGTTTTGTATTTCACTCACGTAACCTAAATATGGCCTAATCACTGTTTCTGTCATCATCTGCTTCGTTATCACCACCAAATACCTCTTATCCGTACACTTGTCCTGACACTGTGCATCACAGGCCTAGCTTTTTCGCAATAGGCCTTCCAATGCTCTATAAGCTAAGAGATTTATGATCTAAGATTATCACAGGGGTGAAAGGGTAGGTTGTGATCTGCTGAATAACAACAGCGTGAAACCTGGTAAGTGGTTTGAGACGTTTCGGAGAAACCTTTATGTAGAAAATGGAGGTAGCATTACCCCGAAATGTTAGTACCCACCAAAGAGACTGCACGGTAGAACAAACCAGAAGAGAGCTGTCTACACAGGGGGAGGGTCTTTCTCCCATTTTGGTTTCTCATCAAAGAAATTTTTGGAGACCTTTAGTGTTGTCGGTACAGTGACTAGGCAACATGCTAGGTGACCAGTAGAGCATGGTTCGATTCCCGGCATGGATAAGGTTTTCTTCTAAACTGAAGCGACCCACAAACGGCTCTGGAACACACACATCTTCCTACATAATGAGCACAGCGGGGTTTGCCCAAGGTTAAAAAGAACGGAACTTGAAGCTGATCATTCACATATGTCTAGAGCAGAGGTTAAAATGAAAGTAGCTATGGAATACCTTCACGTCACCAAATGCCTCCATGGCGTGCCTATGGACAAATTTACCTTTGTGCAACATATTTTCTACCGTGCTTTCCACAAGACTGAACAAATTTAATATTTGATAATTTTAAACCTATAATTCTAAGTATTACGAAATGAACAAAGACTGGAAGCAGCACAAACGAAATTTTTAAGATATTTGTTAGGAATTACTAAGTTAGACAGGGAGAGAAATCAATCAGTGAGGGAGAAACGTGGAAGGCAGAACATTGTTCTGGAAATAAAACAGTACCAACGAGAGTGGCAACAACATGTGGAGAGAAGAGACACAGACAGGAGACCCACACAGGCACTGAAAAAAAGGCCAAAAGGGAAGAGAAGCATAGGACGCCCAAGAAAAAATGGAAGGACCAGCTTCATCTCGAGGGATAAAGAACACGCACTACGCCTAATACTTCACAGCTCATGATGATGATGAATTTTAAGTATTATAGCGTATTGTATTTTGGGTAGGTACATATTAAGGCATCTGGAAATATTGTACATTATTTTAAGGCGCGTTCGAAACATTCAGAAAAGCAATTATCAGCTTCGTCATGTCTGTCTGTCCGCATGAAAAAACTCGGCCCCCGCTGAACGGATTTTCATGAAATTTGATATTTGAAGATTTTTCTAAAGTCTGTCGAGAAGATTCAAGTCTAACTAAAGTCTGACAAAAAAAAGAGGGTACTTTAGATGAAGATCTACGTACGTTTATGATATCTTGCTGAATTCTACTTAGAATTAAAAATGTTTCAGACAAAATTTGTAGAGAAAACCAAATATATTTTATATGCAATAACTTTTTACCTACAATCGGGCTGTTTATGGGATAATGTGGAAAAATTTGGTACAACCAGAAAGGCCACAGATGACAATATACTAAGATGAATGCGCTTTGCATGCTGGGTAAATAAGACTACAGGCTCACACTCAGAATATGTAACACTTGATGTTTTTCTACGCAACAATATTTACGCAAAAGCGCCACAATATTACGTCACGCATACATTGTCTGTCTTCTTGTAGTTTTAAAATGATAAATTTTTCAACGTTGTGAGGTTTTAATCAGTGTCGACTAATCCCCAGATACACTTAAGTATGGCAAACGGAAATTTTGCAATCTACAAACGCAAGCGGCAGTGCGAGTGTCATATCAGTTTTACTCTGCTCTGTGGTTTCTCTATTCGTAGGAAAGCAGTCCAGTCCTATGTGATGTAATCTGCCACCAGAACTAAGCCAACGTATTCTCAAAAGGAGAGAGCCAGCTGCATTCAGCAAAAGTTACATCTCCTGACAAAAGCACACTTTAAGAAATATGAAGACTCTTGCGCTTTAGCTACGCATTCTTCAGCAGTCTTCTTACATTTAAAATGTTAATGGTAAAATTTGCAGTTGAGTGAGTGAGTGAGTGAGTGAGTGAGTGAGTGAGTGAGTGAGTGAGTGAGTGAGTGCGTGCGTGCGTGCGTGCGTGAGTGATTGAGGTTGTGTGACTGCGTACGTGAGTGCGTGCGTGAGTGAGGTTGTGTGTGAGCGCGTGCGTGAGTGTGCGTGCTTTCGTGTATGTGTGAGTGCGTGAGTGTGTGACAGCGCGTGCGTGACTGATTGCGTGAGTGAGCGTATTTGTGGGGACAAAGCGACTAATAAGTCTGTCAGTCAGAAGACCAGCAACCTATCGGACAGCCAGTCAAGCAATTAGCCAATCCGTCTACTCTTCAGCCAGTTAACCAGTCAGGCAGCATGTGCGTGATGGAATATTTAATTTCACTAGGTGGGAAATATTTGGTGATAAAATGAGGTACTAGTAGATACTTCCCAATGTCCTGAAGACCCTATAAATTTAAATTCAGTTGAATAATAAGTGTTTATTTTTATCTCTTTAAATGTTCGGCAAGTGCTATAACTCCTTCAGGAAAAAAAGCAGATATGTAGATTAATGAAATCGACATTGTTTACCGTGCAAACATTTTGAGGGATGTTGAATTTATTTTGGTATACGAAGCACATCGCTGGTAGTGAATCTAATAATAATGATAAAAATAATAATAAATACTTCGGAAAGTATTAATGAGAAGCACAAAAAGTCTAATATTGAAGACAGGGTTATACGCACCATTAATAATTAGCGCGGAATATTTGCGACACTGTAATACCCTAGGAACATGGTTTGTTTCAGGTATGTAAGTGTGAATACCCTGCATAAAGGAGATAATGTAATAATAATAATAATAATAATAATAATAATAATAATAATAATAATAATAAAAGACCCGCTGATAGTCGTTATTGTATGCGCCACACAACAGTAGACGTATTCTATCAAACAATTACTTCGGCGGCGGAAGCACACAATTTTTTATACCGTCGCTAATGTACAAGTATATAACTAACACTTCTTCATTTAAGGATGTTCACATTCGACTCGCTTGCTGTATCACACTGCTTAATTTCAAACAAGCTCTCCCATTACTTCCTATGATGTCCCAACTCTCGCGTTTTACAATCCCCACACACGACATCGGAACATGTTTCCGTCTTGTCTGCACGTTACTGGATGCCAGGCTATGTACCGCGTTCCTTCAAATTGACTCCATACATCCATTTCAGTTTCACCCTTGATTTCCTGCCCCTTTTATTTCAATTCCTTTCGGATGCCTCATGACATTAAACGCCTACAAGTTTGATGGTTTCGGGTGTTTTTGGAAGCGTACTCAATCAACTTTTCGAAATTTCGAATGAGCTCTTCTTACTGGAACGAATTGGCCCTCTTGACATAGAGGGTGGAGACGGAGGAGTGGGTTAGCTAAATTAAAACTGTGCCATACCAAGAGGGTGAGAAAGGGTGTTGGATGTTTCCGTTCCCACTGATCGCACACCGGGAGAGAGTCGTGAATTGTGCTGGGATGTTGGCTATGTTATTTCATGTTACCATGGAGACGTAACGTTCGCGGAATGTTACTCAGTTTTTCGTTTTCATTAAAACTAATCGAGCCGACACCCGATATAGCACATTATAGGAAAAGGGTATAATCTCGTCTAGTTAAAAGCAGAAAAGAAGGAAGATTAAAGACAAAAGATCATGGTGGGTTTATGTTCACTAAATTTCAATTATCCTACTGTATGTCTCAGCTAGTTACTTTGTTAAGCTTAAACTGGAAAGTGATCAAAAGTTCCATCATAAAAAAAGAATCTGTTGCAGGTTTGAATGTAGTCATGGAGGCATAAGTAGTCTAATACATTATAGTGCGTGTTTAATTGCTGAATCTGCAGCCGCAGGTTCCCAAATACACAGATATTAGCACAGTTCTCTTAGGCACACGGACGTATGTATTAAATGCTGTTGGCGATTACTCAATCAAAGATGACAAAATCAAAACATACGGAATATTTGTTTACTACTTCTGGGTTTCGGCCTCTTTGAAAAGAAAGGTCTAGCTGAAGAGTATGACAGTTCGTAAGGATACTGTAGTATTTCAGGGGTTTCGGCCTTTGTCATTCATAGCGAGCCTATCCCGAAAAGAATGTAAGGTACTGGAAACTAAAGCTGTTTCCTTTATCAGATGAACCCTTCAGACAAATGCAAACTCATTTACCTATTTGGGCTCTCCAGTGATTTAGAGTAAGTCTTTCCAGCAAAGACATCTGTTTAGGCTAATCATCTCACTTTCATCTTGCGCACCAAACAAATTCAGTTTCGGAAACATAACCTGCTCGGAAATCTAGACAAGAAGACAGTCTATAAAATTTGTATCGTAAGCAGAATTACAGTTTAAAGGACAAATGTTTTAAATTCTAGGTATAGATTTTCTATACGGGAAAATCCAAATAAATACCTTATTTTTTGGAACATTCGCGGAAAATGAAGTAACGCTGAGCAGGCATGTGCTTTGACTGGTGTTAAAAGAGGCGATTTTAAAAGAGTGCAGAATAGATCACAAAACCAGACTTGAGAAAGCTGCGGTTACTGATAGGTCAGTACCGACTTTCGGGGCAACCTATCGGTCCCATTTTCAAGGGTCAAAGAAATCCAAGCTTTAGACTTCTTCAACCCTGAAGATGGGACCGATAATTTGTCCCGAAAGTCGGCACAGAGTTACCACTCGAAGCTGCGTAATATCCCAGAAGAGCGCACATATTGAAAAGGCCTATTAAAAATAAAGTAGCGTTCGCCATAATTTTATCTTGTGCTCTGAGACTTGACTGCCTCAGACTTCAATTATTTTCCTAAAAAGTAACGAAAAAATGTAAAACTAAAGATCGAGCAAGTTACAGAAGCGGTAAATCTGCTGACTTGTAATCGAAAGTTTTCCGTTTCGAATCACAGACGGTACACCGCCTGTTCTGGTTGCAAGTTTCGTCAGTCCTTCGATGAGGGCAATAACTTCTAAAAAATACCAGGAAAAGTTCCTCCCCGCTACTGTCTAATTCGTTATGCAGTCCAGTTCCTTCATCTCGTTCCGCACGATGCGTCACATTGCTGCTGTATGTTACTGCACCACTACGAATAAGTAACACTCCCATAACATGTCTTCTTAACGCTACGCCTACAGATTCTTTATTACTTCCATCAAATATCACTTGTCACACAAAGCCACCAGGCGTATATTGAGTTATGCTTTTGTAAAGACTATACACAGCTCACTGCCAAACATATGTGTGTGTGTGTGTGTGTGTGTGTGTGTGTGTGTGTTAATTCAGCTTACTCTATCTGATTCCTGTGTAGTAAGAATAAAATTCGATGATTTGGTATTCAAAATTGATGTTAAACTCGTAACGATAAAGCTTCTTATCACGAAAAGCTCCTTACAAAGAGGTAGGCAAGTACTGAGTTAAGAAGTCGGTCGGCCATTCACTTAAGCACCTCACACTTAGACTTATCTGAAGACGTGAAGAGCAGTTCAAAAATACGGTAACTTTAACTCCGTGCAGGTTAATGATTGGCCTCTACTTCATAGTGTTACATGCTGTGATAAGAGTCCTGAAATTCAGTGGCCAGTTAATTTACTTGTCTAGGCCTCTCAACCGCAGTGGTCGTTCTATGTACCACAGTGTTCAACATCAAAAAAGTTTTGTGATTTTCCAACAAAGTTTGTGTTTTACTTGATTTTCAAAAAAAAAAAAAGTTATTTAGCTCCGTGACATTAATCAGTTGGTTTTTACAATGGTGTCACAATTTGCGAAGGAACTGAATTATTTAACACAATGGAAATTAATTTTAGCCATTAAAGTTTCAACAAATACCACATAACCGTAATGTTTTGCATTATCTATGCATTACGTTACTTTTCAATAAAAGTTCAACTAAATACACCTATTAGGTTACACACAAATCACTATATAAAGTGTATATAACTTAATAAGTATACAAAAATAATATTCACCAACTAATGCACCAAAATACATACAATCTTTGTTCGTAAAAAGCTCCTACATGTTTCGGTCAGGGAGCGCGGACAGAACAAGGTGCCTCTCAACGGAGGATGAAAGCAAAGGCACATTCTCACTTAACTGTATAAGTGCATCCAATAGTGTAACAGAGTATTCTCCCTGAAGATGACCCAGTCGGGTCGAAACATGTAGGAGCTTTTTACGAATAAAGATTTTATGTATTTTGGTGCATTAGTTGGTGAATGTTATTTTTGTATGATACAGCGCACGGACATAGAATACATTAAATTAATAAGTATATTTAGTTGAATTTTAATAGAAAGCATTCTGTACTTAATGGTGCCTTTACAACACACATTATGAGATACGAGGTCTGATGATTTCATGATGTTTAATGACTAATGAGTTAGAAAGGATGAACAAAGCAGCGGTCGTGGCTTAATTTAACGCAGGCCTATTTTTTCGGTATTTACCAGGAGGGACCAACGAAAACGAAGAAACGCCTGATTTTAAGACAACCAGTTTCCAAGCCGAAAATTGAAATAAAGGTGTTCCGAATACTAAGCAGGAATAATAACTTTACGACGGCGGCTTTTGGTTTTTGGCCAAAATGTCGGACAGATTAAGAAGGCTCTTGAGGAAAAAATTACAGACCTTTAAGTTTGTGCTGAAAAAACAACAGACATAACTTTATTACACATTTTAAGCATCATTAAGACCTTAAGATTTCAATTATTTTCAAACTTACGTTTGTTACCAACCGAACGGACTGTTTACTCAAACACAATACTTGTCCAAACAAAGCACTGTACGCAATGTCTTTACATCTTGGTAATGTCGTAATGTAAAGACACTGAATACAGTGCATTAGTAGGACAAGTATTGTTGTTTGAATAAGGATCATGCACGGGATGAGCAATATAGACTAGGACTGTTTGTTCTCAATCCAAACGAAAGGCAGTATTTCTTTTATTTTATCCCAAGTGTACCAAAATGTTTGTGCGTGTTGAATTCTTCATTTGTCAGCTCCTCCCTTCTTTCAGAACACCGCGTACATTGTTCTGTAAGAGGATGGGTGTTGGGGTGTTTTTAGGCCACCCCGAGGGCAATTTGTGCGGGGTCCAACGAGCGTAAGTAAACTCAATCCAGATAATGTCTACAGCATTCAATCTGATGTGGCGACGGAGGTGTGGGGGCGAGAAGGAAACATTTTGAAACTCGATGGTGAAGGGAGTGGCACTCAACTAATCCAGTTGCCACCTAGCTCAGGGAAAATGTTGGAAGTTCGCAGACGAAGCCTCAAAAAAGAAATCGTACCGATAGGCTTTCAGCTTGATTAGTTTCATGAGTTCACTATTAAAATGAAGCATGTGTTAAGTCAGAATTCCTTAGTATGGTGACTAGGCCACGAGGTAGACGGGTGGGAATATCTATGCGAGTCTCGTCAGGTTCCGACGTATTTTCTCTTCCCCAAGTGTAAAATAATTTTCTGTTTCCTATTCAACCTCTTGCCCATTCAGTGGGTAATATTGGCGCTTTACAGGATTTAAAGCTGTTGTAAAGTGAAGTTAACCACTAGCCTCAACTAGAGCAAAAGTTAAGAATGCGTGGAGCCAAACCTACATGATAATCGATACAGTTTTAGTGGCTTGGCTTTTAAAGAAGCACGGACAAACTTTTACCTTTACCTTCACGTGACAGTGTCGGTCGGTACGTTTCGTCCCAGAACAGAGGTTTCAACGAAAGACATAAACCCCAAATCAAAGACACTAAAACTTGGATCAGTAAGGATAAAGCTCTTTTCAAGGACGAAAATTGTATCTATTTATTGGAGGATTTGTTAATGTGGGAAGAAAAATGAAATTTTGGGATCATGTAGCAGGTATGTGGACAGGAGAGGTGCATACAAGTTTTTGGTAAGGAAACCTGAGAGAAAGAACTACTTGGAATACCTATGCGTATGTGGGAGAATAATATTAAAATGGACCTTCAAGAAAGGAAATTGGTACACAGACTGATTTAGTCTGGGTCCAGATAGGGACAAGTGGCTTGCTCAATAAAATCTTCTCTGGCTGACAGCCGCGGCAGATAATAATCTGAATTCTGTTGCCTTGAGAACTTCAGTACGTAGATGGTGCGTTCTTGTAAATAAGGTACTGGGACGTTGGGTTCTATAAAATGCGGGGAGGTTCTTGACTAGCTGACGACTCAGCTCCATGGTGTTAGTTAGTTAACTATTTAATCAGTCACTTCTCAGCAATGGTTAGTCCAAACACGGCACTTAACCTTCTAGAAAAAGACAAGAGTCTCTTACTTTCGTCGCGTTCTTATGGCACAGTGTAGCCTGGTTGTTACCAAAGTTTCCAGGAGATGCACAGGTTGCATATTCTCCTCTAACCTTAACGTGTCTCTTCAAGATGTCGATGACTGCCTACCAGAGTACGTGGTGTAATAAGCCAGAAGACCAAAGCCTAAAAGCAGCAAAGCCTCGACAACGTAGTGTCGCCGTTCACGATTCCCATTATGCAGGCCCCGTGAGGAGAAATTTGCAAACCTTGAGATAATTTAATGTATTCCGTGTCCGTGCACTAAATCATACAAAAAAACTTTAAACACCAACGAATGCACAAAGAGTTTTTTTTCGTCAATTATAACACACTCCTACATGTTTCGACCCTGCTGGGTCATCTTCAGGGAGAAACCTTCCGTTGTCTTTACACTAGGTTGCACTATACAGCTAAGAGAGAATGTGCTGTTGACTGTGCACTGCGCCGTTTATGGAGGCGTGAACTCTTTGTAGTCTCGGCTTGTACAAGTACAAGCCGATACAACGGTAGGTTTCTCCCTGAAGATGACCCAGCAGGGTCGAAATATGTAGGAGTGTGTTATAATTGACGAAAAAAAACTCTTTGTGCATTCGTTGGTGTTTAAAGTTTTCTTGAGATAATTCTTTACCTGCCGCAACACGAGATTGGCATTTGCGGAAGGCAGAGTCATAACGGTTTCCGAAACTAGTTTTCCGGCTTCCATATTACCAAAGCGACGCAGCTTTCTATGGCGTCTAACATTTTCTGTCCATAACGTAATTTTAAATACGCTATTACGTCGTACGTTTTGGGCGTTGCAAAGCAACCTGCAACTTAAGAATAGACGAGTTTTAACAGCAATTTTTTTGTAATATCCTCTTTCCTTTAAGGCCTTGGTCTTTCCAGCAGCTGCTTTAACAACATCGGTGTTTATTAAGAACGTAGTTGCCGCGGTTGACTATGGATTTCTCTTCTCGCAGATAGCAGGAAACTAAAAAATCTTACAGCTCGCCAGTCTTATCTTGTCCAAGGAACTAGACTGTACGACACAGAAATGATCCGAGATCTATTTTTTTTATTGTGAATACTGGGTAGTGATTGGTTACCTTAAGACGCTCTTGTAAAGTAAATCTTTCCGAGAAAAAGGAAAAAGCAGCTGGAGGTCAACAGCATTACTGTAATCGTTGTCATGGTTACGGTTAATTGTGAGCCTGACAACTGTTTGTTTGTTGTAATAAGATAATCACGTACCGGTACTGATTCGTCCACAAGAGCGGATACTTTCTTGACTGCAATATATTGTATTATTTCGTCATGCTTATCACGGTAAGAGATTCGTAGGCAATTATTTTCATTATGGGAATTTGATGTTGAAATAACACATTAGCAGACGTATACGGCTGTTAATACTATAAAAGTTGATTTTTTTTTTGGCCTTCAAGTTCTGAACGGACTACATATTTTCCCATGGAATGTACAACATGAGCTTTGTGAGCATACACCAGTATAAACTGCAACATAAGGGATCTAGCCGACCCCAGTGGCCGCGCGGTCTAAGGCATAGGTCTGCGGCCGATCGCTTACTGGGATCGTGGTTCGAATCTCGCCGGGTTATTGGATGTTTGTCTCTTGTGAGTGTTTGTGTTGTCAGGTAGAGGTCTGTGCGACAGGCCGATCCCTCGTCCAGAGGAGTCCTACTGACTGTGGTGTGTGTCTGAGTGTGATCAAGTGAAAGACAAAAAACCTCAACACCGACTGTGAGTAGGTAGAAGAGGGAAGGACTACGAAATGGATAAGGGATCAAAATATGTGACTTTATGATAGATTTAAAACATCTTTCCTGTAATGATCACGATACTGAAACTAAAATAAAGGAAAATAAGTAATTATTATTATGAACTTTCATCCTATATATGACAGTAATTATTTTAAACAAGGTAGTCACTGAAGGGAAATTTTTAAAATTAATATGAAGTTAATTAGTTTTAGAAAAAGGATATAGGAAATTCTTAGTCCTTTAGTCTAGTATGCTTCTAGTTACAACAGTAAACTCTATCACGGAAACTACGTATATCATGAGCTGGGCAAGTAGATTACGGAAATAAAGAAACATACAAGTATATGACAAACCCGTGGCTGCAATTGCTCACAAAACGTAGACAATTAGAAGACTATTAACTATCCATTACAGGCATATTTATGAGGTAGGTTTTCTTGCGCGTTACAGCGAGTTAACTACTGAACACATACCGATGTCTCGGAGAGGAATATTTTGTGCAAAGCGCCTGTAAATATGTACCAGTCGACAGAACGTAACATTCCACTTGCCTTACATATTCGTCACAAAACTGCTGCAGGCACATTCCTACAAGAACAGTAGAGTGAATTTAATACTATCCACGTTCTGTGCAGTAAGAAGATTTTGAAATGTGCCACGATTTTAAGCAATTTCAAGAGAGGATCAAAGAGGAGCCCTTGTGAACAATCTAACGAAACTTCACATTCCATAAATGACAAGAAATTTCTCAATCAGCTGAGTAGCCATCAGCATTTGAAGAAGAACTGCACCATGGAACTCCGAAGCTCAAAACACATTTCATGCTGCAGCTTAGCGGGACTACACGGAAACCTGCAAGGATGCGATGACGACAACGGATTAATTGCAGAAAGTTTATCATTAACGATGAGGGAATAATAATGAATGGCGACGTGAAATGAACAGCATGAGAACATAAGAACTCCGAGGGAATCTTGGTACATTGGAACAGAAATATGCCCAGTTGCATTATGGACAGTAATCAAGAGGATGTAACGCTATGATATGCAGCTGTTCTATTGAGTTACATACGAGGATTATGCGGAGTGAGGATTCGTTTTGTGTCGCTCTACGTTATGACACACACACACACACACACACACACAGGCCTATATACACTAGTAAGTAAATGAATACAAAAATAATTCCGCGTAAAACCCAATCGATTGAGCGGGGCTCTTTGATGGTGTGAGCGCTATCTGGATTCAATTTCCAGAAATTTTACTAAAATAAATTACATTTTCTAACAGAGATTTGCGAAGTAGACAGGGACGAATATTGGTCACCTCACACACCAACCTTCCATTTCTTTATATTTTAGCTTCAGAAATACGTTTCATGTCATTTAAGATATTTGTGGAGAGGGCAGGCCGGATGGGAGGGGGGGGGGTGGTATGGAAACCCCTACTATTTCAATCAGACACATCCCTGTAAGCATTACTTCAGAACTCTGGGTGTAATATGCGTAGCTGAATGTCGGAACAGAAACTGAAATTAGGAAAACCCAAATAATTAACTTATCGGTTATTTGTCCGTAGTCCCACACGACTAGCCGCGACATTTTTCCATTAATGATTATTCAAATGTCAAAATTTAGTAACTGTGTAAACGATGAAAAGTGTCCGATATCATATTGAATACGGTTTATTGAAGGGCGCCGTCAATACCTCAGGTTATTTAGCATCGAATACTAGAATGATCGTAACTAATAAAGTGGACAGGAGAGGACATAAAGTACAAATTGTACCAACTAATGCACTGTTACTATTAAATATGTTCTTATATTACAATACTATGCTTCAACATGTTTCGATCCCTGTTGGGATCATCTTCAGGGATACATCTAAAAGTTAAATCACACAAACAAAATGACAATACTTTGTTACAAAATGTGTATAAAACACTTTTGTGCAGTTCACTTGCAAGTGAACTGCACTGAAGATGATTCCAACAGGGATCGAAACATTTTGGAGCACAGTATTGTAGTCTAAGAACATACGGAATAATAACAGTGCATTAGTTGGTATGAATTTGCACTTAATTAATAAACTATGCACGGTAGGAATAATATAAGCAAGAGAAAATGGTTGCAGCGTGTTTGAAGTACTATACCGGCGTCTGAAGAAAGGCCTGAAACACAGCAATACACTGTCATTCATTGTCGCTATTTTTCTCTCCGATATGCCAACTGGTCACCTTAAAAACACAAGACAAAAATTGTACCTCTTGAGGCAATCTGCTCATTTGTTATGAAAGATTAATTACACAAATGGGGTCTTCGATAAAGTACAAATGCGACTACACTACACTACTTCGCAGCTCCAGTTAGTTCCACGGTTATATATTAACTTTGTTTTGCTAAAGTATGTTGTAGGACTGAATTGAATCGGATAAGGACACTTGCTCATTTGACAGCTTACCGTCTCGAGTGTAAAATTTATCATCAAAACACTACGGAACCCGCATGTTAATGGTCACGTTACAAATTTAACGAAGCTGGCAAAAACTGTGTAGAATACAATGTTTTATTTATTGTATGTGAAGATGTGTAGTAATCTAAAAACAACTTACGAGACAGACAGACAGTGTAATATTAATTAGGCAACGTGTGGGCCTAATTTACCAAATGCTCGTTTGCATAGGACAGGAAGATATAAATATTTTTTTGTATCGCTGTCTAACCAAGTTCCTTGTCTTACTATCAGTCACATTACCCCTGAAATATTGAAATTATTCATGCTAACATTTGAAATACTGCTATAAGGGCGAGATAAACAAGGACAAAACTTTTAATCAAATGTAAATTGTTTGAAGGAAAGCTTCTTAGATGGAAGCTACAAACAGTAGTAGACAAACTGAAGGAATTACAGTCAATTTCTGAGAGTAAAAAGGACAGGTTTGTTCAAACTTTCTATACGGACACTGACCACATGTCACTTACTACTGTGTCAAACATTATGGAAGCAATGTAGGATCATCACCTTCGGCGTAGGCAGTGTTTAGGTCGGAAGCAGAAAAACAAGCATCATGTTAAAAACCGTGTATCTTGAAAGACTAAAAGAATATTTCTACAAGACTGTAGCAGAATTTTAAACTCCTTTTCTGTCGAAATAATAAACACCAACTAATGCACCAAAGTATACATAATCTTTATTCGTAAAAGTCTCCTACATGTTTCGACTCTGCTGGGCCATTTTCAGGGAGAATAATATTGATACACTACGGTTGCGTTTATATAGTTAAGTGTGAATGTGCCCCAGGTTTCATCCTCCGCGGTCTGTGACCCCGGACAGTACACGGTACCTCTCAAACGGGGGATGAAACCTGGGGCACATTCACACTTAACTATATAAACGCAACCATATTTTATCAATATTATTCT
The DNA here is from genome assembly GCA_013340265.1 of Coptotermes formosanus. NCBI lineage: Eukaryota > Metazoa > Arthropoda > Insecta > Blattodea > Rhinotermitidae > Coptotermes > Coptotermes formosanus. The sequence continues at coordinate 794,157 of BLKM01001341.1, read as the reverse complement.
CCCTGAAAATAGCCCAGCAGGGTCGAAATATGTAGGAGACTTTTACGAATAAAGATTTTATATATTTTTGTGCATCAGTTGGTGTTTGCTATTTCGTATGATACAGTGCACAGACATGGAACGCATTTCCTTTCCTGTTTTCAACACAACATTAAATGCACGGCTTTAAGTCCTACGCTCTTTCGAGATTTTACGCAGCGTAGAGTGGTAGTCTCTTGTCGATATTTCGGGCTAATTATCGGTCCCATCTTCAGGGTTCAAGCAGTCTTCTCGGATTGCTTGACTCTTTAAGATGGGGCCGATAGCTTGTTCTGAAACATCGGCAAGAAACTACAATTCTATTTCGCATAACATCCCGAAAGAGTCCAGATCTCACTTACACGGCGGCGGAAGCCTCAAACCACACAGAGTAGGACTTTTCAAATAAATACAGGCTACATCGTACCGTAATATAGTGACATGTTACGAAATGTTACACTGAGAACAATCCAACTGACGGGCCTCTGTAAACAAGCTAATGAACTTTCGCCTCCCACAAACGTGTGGACTTTTTTGAGTCAATGAACAAGTATTAAATTCCGAAGGTAGACTCTAGTCCGTGGACAGAATTAGAGAGTATGTTCTTTTCTGAAATAAGAGCAGCATGGTATTCAGCTAACTGGAACCTGTGTAGAATATTTGGTGTGTAGACTAGTCATGTAGAGACTACACTTTACTTATCAGAATACAAGATAAAATACTTAATACTTTAAAGCAAAAATCCAATGAAAATTCAAAGAAGTCTAAAATATTCCGGATCTCCTAACCTCCTCGGAGCAGCGGTCTCTTTTCCTTTCCTTGTATTTGTCCTAAGCATAAAAATGTATACAGTCGATAGTTTATAAACCGTCTGTTATTACCGGTTACATAAATTCCTTTACGTATGTCTGTTACTTGTTCCTAGAGGATGTAGATAATTGTTTCTGTGTCTGACAAAGGTGTTAATTCTCAGACGGCAGCGACATTTTCTATTTCTAACAGGAGTAATGGGGACACTAACAAAACTAATAAAAAGAGAAGCTAGCTAATTTGACAAAGAAGGTGTCTGTGTAATTATTCAGTGTAATTAAGTTACAATATATGGAGGCGCTGGTACCGAACCAGCCTGCGTAGTGGATAAATTCAGCACTAATCTTCAAGTCTGCAGGATGTGACTAAGTGACTAAACAACCATTTAACAATCTATCATTACTACGTTCATCACAACCGATATACAAAGCACTAAGTATAAAGATACTCTATGTAATTATATACACGCCTAGATATTGAACAGTCATTTTTGAGCCGTTATGTTTGCGTGTGGAACGTGTTGCCTTCATTTGGAGGAAGAGTGTTTCAGATGCCTGAATTCAAATTCTTGAGGGGTATGATGGAAACTAATAAAGATTACATAAGACAAATTTCGGTGTCACATTAGCTGATGAGTTAATACCGTGACATAACCCCCACATGTTGAGGTGTTGGAATCTGTAACACTGCACTGGGCTGGCTGCACACAGCTGCAATTGGTAGGACAGGTAGTTCACGTTGTTTTGATAGGGAATGCTCTTGCAGAAAGGTATTTTGGAAACCTGGGAAGAAGATGGTTGTATACTGAATATTGAAACGGGGATCTTGCGAAATGTGTTGTGATAATGGAGAGGGACGCATTAAGTGGTTTAAAATGGTGTTGACTGATGGAATTCGGTGTTTAACCTTTCAAAGCCTAGCGGTAACTTTACGTACCACCAGGTTTAACATTAAAAAATTCTACATGGTGCCCACATTGCGTTTATGTGTTTTGTACGGATCTCAGAACAAACAGCAACTTTTGCCTTATAAAACATCAAGCGATTGGTTTTTATAACCGAAGTGGAGAGTGTTTACAGCGCGGTACGCACTGAGTCCTTATATAAAACAGATACGCTTCGTCTTTAAAGGGTTAATTAAAGGGTACTCCTCTCAGAATATGGCAATTAGACAACTTTCCATCTATTTTTTATTATACATATTCCGTGCAGTTGTTTTACATATAGGTTTTTATTACTGTTACCAACTACTACACAGTAATTCAGCATACACTGCTACATGTTTCGGCTAACCACCGTAGCCATCATCAAGGAGGCATTTTCCACAGACGCGCGCAGCCTGCATAACACTACTGAATGGCAGTGTGTAAATTTGATATTCACAGCCGTATTCAATATACAGTATCAGCGGTCTCATAAAGTTAAAATCATGTATGATATTAAAATACAGTATGTTTGTATACAGTATGTCAAAATACAGTATGTTAAACGTAAGTTATGAAACATATAAAAGTCTGTCTCCAAACACCTCTCTTTTAAATCACTTTTACTTTTGTAGGGTGGAGACCCCCGGCTGTGGTACCTGATGTTTATTTCATGCGTAATATCTCTGTATTTTCCATATATTTTATCCCCACCAACAAACAATACATTTGGAGAAAAGTAATGCCCAAAACTTTTATTGCACTTTGGCCCCCTAAATGCTCCTAGCTCTTCCTAATGACGCCGTGTTAGATGTTCACATTAATAAGCCTGCCATGGTTCCTGTTTTTCCTAAGGCTACTACAGCCACTAGGTTTCGGAACCGGTATACCGTTGTCCTTGCACGTCACAAGTTCGTGCTTCCGCCATGTTGCATTTTAAGAAGTGCAAAGGAAGACAAAGTGGTCCCTCCACATAACTTTGATATCCAGGTTCACTAAAACTTTTTTAATATCTCGAATCGAATCATACAAACAGAACTATATGACTCTCCTCTACGCTTTCCACAGTTAGGTATATTTCTGTACAAAAGTCAGGTGTAAATGGAATCACCACACAGAACAATCAGAAGTTGAAGAGGAAGTACTATGAAGTGTGTAAACACTAATACACTTGCAAGTAGGTTAGTGGTATCCCTGTTAATTAAGTCTGAACAGGCTGTGCACTGCGAAAAACCTGGTGTTAGCAGGCGCAGCACCACATGTGTTATATTGACTCAACCAGCAAATTTAAACTTAAACTTAAACCACGCTTTCCTTTCTATTAACACCGTGTAAATAACGTATAATAAACACAGTCATGGAAACAACAGATATGTCCTCGGGCAACCTGCGAAATCTTCTAGCGTTGTAACCATGGATACAAGCAGCTTTTATATAAAACATCGATTTATCGATTCCTCGATGCTCTCTCAGTCTGTTCGCCGCTTGGCTTGGCCTCTCACATTAATCCAACACCTCATCTGGGCGACCAATGGAAAGCTCAGTCATGCAGCACTCAAGGCCTGGGGGAGGCAGCAGGAGGGTGGATTCAATTTTCAACACTGTGAATCAAGGGGGTTGTGAGGTATAGAAGCTCCAGAGGTTGAGGGACGAGAAAGGAATGGTATTGGGGAAGATTCCATTTTCATCACTTCACATGATGGAAAGAAATTGTTGGGCTTCAATGTACCCCGTCATACTACCCAAATGACCGGTGTTGTGTACAGGAACCACACATGCATTTCTTACTTACTGAAAGAAGCTGCCTTGTGTGCACAGATTATGTTTCTGTAGTTACTTGTACGTAACACGCTCGGATGTCTGAACGGTTAACGCAACCAGTACAAAAGAGTAAACTACTGGACGTGTTACAATCTAAACATTGTCGTTATTAATATTAGGATGTAACTGTAGTCAGTTAGAACTAAACAGATAAATTTCACCGAAATTATTACATTTGTCCTGTAGTAAATAGACTTGACAACTTATATTTCTTTCAATCAAACGAAGACTAGACGCTTCTGGAACCTCTGTTTATCAATTTAAAGAAAGAGTCATGGTAACCTAACTCCGTTAGAGACTTATAAATTTCTCTACATTACACACGCCTACACTTGTTGTGTTTGTAGTCTACCATATACGATTGTACGCAGATAAAACTTCATACTCTTGTTTTATACAAGCCAGTACACCTTCTCGTTGCAACAATTACCCCATCATTCATTGCACAGTCTGTATTATGACAGGTCTACAGCCTCTTCCAAAGAGTTCTCCACAGACTGCAATGTAATGCTTCTACTTTCAACTTCTTTTCATTAAGGTAATCCAGTACCTGCTTATGTTTTCTTCCTCTTCCTTCCGTCCCTTCTACATTTCGCTCCATCCTTCCCTCAATAACGTGTTTTAGAAGGCAGTTCTTATGCAAGATGTGACAATCCAGTAAGCCCTCCTTTTTCTTTTATGTAGGATAATCCTCTCCTCCTTGTCTCATGTAATAATTCTTCATTTTTCACACGATCGATCCAACTGATCTTCTCCATCCTTCTCCAGCACCACACTTCAAAATTTTCCAGGTAGTTCTGATCTGCACTCCAAAGCGTCCAAATTTCAGCACCATATAAAGCTATACTCCAAATGCAGCACTTTACTAGTTTATTCCTTAAACTTATTTCCAATTTGCCGGTAAAAAGAGTCTTCTCCTTCATGAAGGGTGCTTTTGCTATGACAATCATGGATTTAATTAACATTTACCCCAAATTACAGCGAATCATTCCCTTACGAATCTGCTCCCAGCTACAGGCTGAGACCATGTTTCAAATTCACAGAAAATTTTTAAGGCTTTCTGTTGGCAACATGTTTAATGTTACCTACGAATCTATAGCAATAAGACAGTCTGATTTAGCATGTGAAGAGACAGAAAGTCGGAAGCTAGGGAATTCGTGTTGAACGAGTAACTTTCTTACAGAACAAAAAGTTATTTTTTGCAGGTGAGAAGCTATTAATTTTCGTGACGAAATATTTGAATTGTTTTTCACTAATGTTTTGAAGTTTATGGGAAATAAGCTTCGAAAAATCTTAAATTTTTCAAAATGGAAAAAATAAATTCCAAAAGACATTGATTTCTGAGATTTGAAGGACAGCAAGGGTACAGTGAAAAGACAGAAAGATGGAAAGGAGTGAAACGAAAGCAAGCAGCCGTGATTTGATCACGATGTAATACTGCTGCGTTTTCCATTGGGGAGGGGAGGGGGTGTTTGCTGAGAAAGACAAACACAAACTTCTGTCAGGTACCTACTCTCTAGGACGAAGCTTGAAACCGAAACCTCAAGAACATTAAGCAGATTTTATCAAATCGACGACTACATTCGCTTTTGGAAGAGATCTCGGCGTCAGGTCTCAATACTGCCGTCAGAAGCTCTAACACGAAAGCGTGCAGTAATTACATTTGACGGTCTAGATCGCCAAATTAAATATTAGTAATGCATTAAGAAAGTGAAACCCACCAGAGGATATACGCGGATCGTACTTCAAATTTAATCCTCCTTGGGTCTACATAATGATAAGCCATAAAAAAGTAGGCTTATTATCTGACTGTTCCGGCACCATCTTGTTTTCTGCGATACGTAACGACACACACACTAGAGATACTGCGTCTTGTTGTTTTTAGCTGTAAGTAATGATGAGTGGTGAATCCAAAAGAAAGTGAAGTAATAGAAGACTTGATCATGTGTTAACCTTTTATTTCTAAAGCACGATAGTTATTATAGATGCACCACCTGTTTCAACAAGCAAGATCTTTAAATTCTACCAAAAATTTGCTTAGGAATTTTGTGTAATTCTCATAAGAACAGGAGATTTTTCCTTAAACAGCTTTAAATGGTTGGTCGTCATGAGAGAATTGGAGTGTGTTTCCGGCGAGTTACAGACTGAATTTTAAAGTATCATTCAGTTCGGTTGTCCCCTGTCAGCGGACAGAGTGCATGGATTTATTCCTCCACTTGATCATATTTTCGCAGGGTGGTCCTTGATTTATTACGGACAGGGAAAATTGTATTTTACCGTTTATTTTACATTATATTACCAAGTTAAACTTACTGATAATAATTTGTGAAGTGTAATTTTATCATGATAGATTAAAAACAGGCCTAGTCTTATCTGAATTTGTCAAGTGCCGCGAGATGGTAGCATCTCCGACGTGACGTTTCCGCTCGTCGTTCCATCTAGCGGTCGCGACTGGGGACAGTAGCACTATGTGTGTAAACTCTGCAAGTGTGAAGAAATCGGCGCTGTGCAACCATCCGCCCTTGTTGCCTTTAAACATTTGACGCGCTAGTGGTCAAATCTTTTACCACAAATTTTGGCATTAAAAATTTTGCAAATAAGAATTTAATTACACATATACAAAAGACTCAAAGAAACATTTATTGAAGTAAATACAAAATTGAAAAATACAGTTCATCTACACTAAAGTTGAAGATAGCAAATTTGCCCGAAGATTCCGTGACGGTCGACATTATTAGCACGTCTAAGGACCATCATTTCACAATTTTTATAAGCTTTCACCCGAGCAAAAATCTCAAATTGCAGTTCAAAGTCACTGGTGAAGATGGCACAGAACTGTCGAGCACCTTGTGAAACTTAGTTACACTTTAACCAAGCCCTTCTGAAATCTAATTTAGGCCTACCATAAAGACTACTTGTTTTAACTTCACATTTAAAAAGTATTGATAATTACTACCTTCAAGACGCATCCTACCAGTCAGTAAAAAATAAAACCGAAATCGTTGACATATGTTATTGCCAAGCATGATATTCTAAACGTTCAAAAAATTAGGTGTGCGTTCCACAAGCACTTTATATGTGCTGCTCCCTCCGTGCTCCAGTGTGTTAAGGGCAGGACCGTTTGAAGACACTTCTAGACCCAACGAAAAAAACCGGACTGCCTTAGCTACCCACGTCAAATCGCGGACAAAGCACACAGAGCACCAGATGTGAATGCAAGTGACACACATAGTACATTTGGCATAAATTCTAAATTGCAACCAGGCCTTCCGGAGCTGCTAAAGAGGAGCCCCATACAGCGGTATATATTGCAAGAGCCTTAAACAAGACTGTTTAATGGAGAAATTTATCGGTATTTGCAAAATTCGAAAAGGTGTGTAGAAGCGAGGTTTCATGTTGGGGGTTTATATTCTAAAATTTATCATTAAGGTTTGTGTTTTATCCTCCTTGATGTTTTGAACGTTCATGTAGCCGGCGACAAGTGAACGCCTGTTTATTACGTACAGCCGTGTTAGCACGTTTGCACCAACAATATCGGTGGATCAGACAAACACTGTAGCTTCTGTCGTTGTTGTTAGGCACCTGCTTTCACCTATTATAACTATTCGGTGGTTCATCATAACCTTCGATTTACCCTACTGTCTATTTCTTTTAAAGAGTAAGCCCATAACATGAATGATTAAACACACTATCGCATGCCATATTCCTGTAAGCCTTTAATGAAGAAAAACGGATTGGTAAAAAACAGAAAGTGGAGTGACTTCCGAACACTTCCAGTTCACATGCATGTTGCCCGGTGTGTTTCTGTCCGTTAGTAATTTGAGGAAAAGTTATTTAATTCTGTGTAAAAAACGTGCTTTTCATGCATTTTCGGCAATATATTTGACGTTGGTCAGTTCACAGTTTCTCGACAAAGTGTTATCGTCATACCTAACCCTCCTAAATATCCACAAATAAGCCATTTCATGCCACTTTTTCAGATCTGATGTTTCCTTGTCTGCAAGTGTTAAAATCACCCCGTTGCCGTACAATCAGGTTGATTTGTAACAACAGTACAAATAACACTGATGCATCTACATTCGTGCTACAATGAATTTTCCTACGCCGAAGATGAAGGCTGGAGATTTCTCTGAATCGTTAGTACTATGTGCCATCATACTCAAAAATTACATAATCTTAAGCAGCTTTCTTTTCTTTAGAATTTTTAATGCAGGTAGTCCTAATTAAAAAAGGCAAGTTATATTCATAACAGAGCCTTACATGTGCAAGGCTTTGGTTATGGTGTGTCTTTATTCTGTCTTGTCGTTATAAACGCACAACAAAGTATTAGCAATCAACAGCAGTGAGAGGTACCTGTGGTTCTTTCAGTATTGCAGTTTCAACCTCGTTAGAGAATTTGCCTGTAGGCTTACCTACCAATCCCATCTCTCCAACAAGCTGCCTTCTCAAACAGCTTTATTTTCACTGCGATAATATTGAATAAAATCTTGATTCCGAAGTGTACCTCAAGGTCCATAACCCATAAAAGTGGGTCAATTTAAAGGTCATCTGTTGAAACAGTAACTGCAATCAGGAACTGTCAAATATTTCTCATTAAAATTTCGACAATCTTTATATTAACATTATTTAGAGTTTGGTAGCCTCAGAAGAAAGAACAAATGTTGCTTGAACTCGACTATACACAGGTCCCTGACGCGTTTCCATTATAGATTAGGATATTAAAACACGCATGCAACTTACAGCTTAGTGCGGTTATAAACCTGTAAAGAGAAAATACACGAGGAGTCCGTAACACATCATGCAATCGGCTTCACTTCAAAACAGTTCTTTATTTTTCGTCTTTCCCTTCTTCTCTTTAATTTGCTTGTTTCTTTTCTTTCTTTTTAATGAATGTTTTTGCTGTAGGAATGGACACTGGGCCGTTTACGAAACCATTTCAGTTTTAGAGTGATTCATGCCTGACATTTCCTCAACATCAGAAAGAGATGAACTTAACAAAGTATTCACTGGTCTAATGATCCAAAAAGTTTAGGTTCTAGCACCCACAGGGACTTACCTACGAAAATTAAGAATATAAAAGAGGGCCTGATGACAGCTACACAGTTTAAAACAAAACTGTAATCATGTTATATCTAGAATTTTGCTCTTGTAGGCTATTACAAGGATATTGATATGAAACTGAACAGTATGGTACCTAATACAAAATTATTGATTAAAGTTACTAACACTTATTCTGTCTTTAAGCTTAAATCATCTCCAAGTTTCTCTACATACGAGCTTCCATAAAACGGATTTACGTTAACATAAGCCATGTTCTAAAGCACATTTCATACTAATGATATAAAAGTGACTAAACATCTATGGCAGTGGGTGAAACATCCTATCAGGTTTATGCCGAACAGTGTCTAATGTGTGAGACATCCATGTATTTTTTAATGTACCACATTTTGACGTCTACAGTTGGAATACAGACGTCCTTAGTTTATCTGTGGTCATTAAAGCTTTTACTGGCATACTGTCATTACGATCATAATGGCGACAGTTTTGAACTATCCGTTGAAGGCTGTCGCTTAATTAAACAAGTCTGTTGTGAGTAACAACTAATAACTTCTAGCTATCGTCATAGCCACTATTATTACTCAAAAAACCTGAAGCGATGCGACCACCTGCAAGATCTGGGCTTAGATGGCGAGAATAATATTAAAACCGACATCGAATTAGTAAGATGTAAAATGTGCATTGGGCTCGCCTGTTTTAAGATAGGGTCAGTAACGTGATATTTTGAACGCAACACCGGAAGTTGGAGCCCCTTACAAGAGGGAATACTTCCCCACTACCTATGATCTCAGAGACTGACAACATCCGAAAAACGAGTCTGTTTTTCCCCTCTTAATGTCATAGTGTTAATATTGTTTCGATAAAATACAAGTTACAAACATAAAGCAAATGCGGCGCTCTGTTTCGTTAAAGCAGAGAATTTTCGTTCTCGCTTTAACCGTTTCAGTTTTCTGCCTTAACCCTGACGGAATAGGCGCTACAATGACCAGTCTTGAACAACAGAAATCCCCCTGAAAGCGGGCGACATAAGGTTTGTGTGAACCTTAAATTTGTGTGTGTGTGTGTGTGTGTGTGTGTGTGTGTGTGTGTGTGTGTGTGTGTGTGTGTGTGTGTGTGTGTGTGTGTGTGTGTGTGTGTGTG
>BLKM01001341.1:772209-784374 GCA_013340265.1 Coptotermes formosanus | reverse complement strand
AGCGGGCGACATACTTTTTGTGTGATCCTTATATTTGTGTGTGTGTGTGTGTGTGTGTGTGTGTGCGTGTGTGTGTGTGTGTGTGTGTGTGTGTGTGTGTGTGTGTGTGTGTGTGTGTGTGTGTGTCGTCTGTACAAGAAGGGAAGACCGTTGAAGGAAGAGGAAGATAAAAAACAGGATCCCTTTTTTAAAAGAAAGCCTGCTCTTGTATATTCAATTATACTCCACTTGTGTCCAATTACAGGCTATTATAATACGAATTTGGTGCAGTTCGAATCAAAGACAGCGAAGGGCACTGCGGTTTTATATAAAAGAATTATCGTTGGAACCAATTTCTTTATTCAATTTTCAAGTTTCGAACATCAGCTGACATATTTTACAGCCAAGATCATCATCTAATGGGCAAATTACCAAATTGCCTGCGAAGTGTTACGACCCAAAGGGTAGTTATGTTAAATAAAACTGTTCACCTGAATTATTCTTCTGCAGTTAAAATATTGCAGCGCAAGGGACCACAAATTTTGTACAGTAGATCCTACAGAGTCTTCTGCTGGCACAGTATGCAGGACACAAACAGAAGAGACGTATGAGTATCTACAAACGCACCTGACTTTATGACACATCCTTCCGCATTACGGGACACTACATTTCCTGGGAATTATGTAGTCCTACACAGCTTTCTGGAGGCCGCAGTGGCGCAGTTGGTTGAGGCACTGCGCTATAAAGTGGCAGGTGGCGGGTTCGATTCCCGATGGTGCCAGTGGAATTTTTCATTGGCATAATCCTGTCGGTCACACTATGGCCCTGGGGTCGACTCAGCCTCTAACACAGATTACCACAAATATTTCCTGTGGGGTCAATGCGGCCGGTGCGTGTGGCTGACAGCCTACCACCTTCAAGTGCCGATTGTCTAGAAATCTGGGATCCTCGACCTCCTGGAACCCTGTGGGCCTGTCCAGGCCTGTAATGGGACTGCTTTACCTTTTTACACAGTTTTCTGTACCGGCTTTGAACACAGTGCCACAGAACTAAGTAAGCTTATGTCATGAAAGTGTGCATAGGCCTGTTTGCCTTCTAACATCCCCTTGACCACCGCGGCATATACATTCGTCAAAACATTGTGATCTGCAAAACGTCGACTGACAAGTCCAAGATGTTATAAAAAACTGGCGAGTAGGTTAGGGTGGAAACAAGCAACAAGGCTACCCACAAATATCATTAAAAGAACGGCAAAGTGGTTTCGGTTGTGCTTAAATTCCTACATTCAAAATATTTAGTTACCTATGCGTTGAATTACACTCTATATATATAAGTAATTCCATGGACTAGAGTCATTCCTGAGAAGTCAACAGGCTCACAGCCGGTATGTATGACACATAAAATCAACACTGACTTTCAGTCACTACGTGAGAAGAAAGTTTCAATAGGCCGGTATTGAACAAAGCAAAGGTTTCTGCCCAGAATTAAACACAGAATGCATACTGACAAACAGACACGTCTTCACAAGCCTGTATTTTGCACAATATCATTAAGGACTTTACAGCTCCAAAGAGGAACTGCTGTAGTATTTCTCAGGCAGTGGCGTGTCTATTAAAATTTACACGTTCCTATTTTATTAGTTTAAGGCTGTAACCAAGGTGTGAACTGTATTTCACACTCACTGGCTTGTAACAGGAATCGCGTGTTCTTCTACCAAACACCTACGATTATTGCCTTCACCCACAGAAATGAAAAAAAATGGATGAATAATTCGCTGCGAGTGTCTAGTTATGGTGAGAAATACTCTTATATGACCGTTTATTGCAACAATTTGGAAAGTCCGAATCTGCTGTAGAATGAAATCTGAATTATTATTGCACGAAGCTACAAAGATAACGATGCTGCTGCTAGGCCCAAAGTATAAGTTCACACCTACGTTGATATTTTATATGAATGTGAAATCTGATTTCTCACTTTAAGGGGATAACAGGCCTATGTAATATAGGCGTACGCAGACAGCATTGAAGAAAATATTTGAACCTAAATTTTAGGAAATAACAGCAGGACAAAAGTAATGAAGAGCCTCATCAAGTATTTACCAGCCGACACGGCGTCATAGCCCAGAAGACTCTAATGTCATGAGATTCACAATTTGTACCGATCAAAAGTATTATTATTAGGAACATGAAGGGAAGCTGGATAAGACAGCGTCCAAACCGGGTTTGGGGCCCAGCCAACCTTATATCGGATGTGTTGGGGAAATTTTCCTTTGGGTAAAGCGGTCAGAACATGGGAACAGGCCATGTGATTTCATCTCGTGTGGAGGTTTGTGCTGCACGGAGCGAGACCTTCTCTTCTTCACACGGCATCCTGGCGTGATGCTTAATTAGCCACAGGAAAAAAAACAAATATTTCTTACGTGAAAACAGTTATTAATATACTAATTACGAGTCGCTCTCTGATTAGGCAGACTGCATCCGTTTCATGTGTTCGCGTACCAGCAGACTGTATATATGATATGATGCAATATTTATTAGCTGCAATTTGGTTTCCACCCGGTGGAAGTGGTTCATACACTTGCGCACAAATAGAAATGAAACAACTATACATATAAGGAGAAACAATACACAAGACAATACAGAAACACAGAACACACAAAATAGAGAGCAAAACATACAAAACAATTCAAACAAATATAAGACAAATAATAAAACATAAAACGAGTAATTAAAACATAACAAAGAACGAAAAGACCTGAAGCAACTAATTCCGTACGCAAAACATGAGTCAGATATACAAAACAATGAGACACAATATACAGCAACACACATACGAACTACATAACTACAAATCAATGATAACACACACATATGACACTGTACTTTCGTGCACAAAGTACCTAAGAAGAAAATAAATTATCACTAATACGGCAGAGCTGATCCAGTTCGCGTGTGTTAGAACATCGCCTCAGGCAATACATAATTTCCACTATAAGGCAAAAATATCTTGTTACTGTCACGCGCTTTTAAGATTAGTACGCAATATAATTTTAGTACCTTTAGATCTCGTGTTCGTGTGTTCTCGTGTTCTGGTCACCCGAGCTACGCTTCTTACCACGGCGCCACAAATTAATCTGTAATTGCTGCGATGCTCTTTGATCGGAAAGCAAACTAATGCCAGTAGAATTAATGGATCCTTTGTCCTCAAAATATTTAAGGCGGAAAAACTGTTCAATTCTTGAAGAATAACTGTAGGCTGGTACATTTGTGAGTGTAACAGCCTTTGCCTTCAACATCTGGACTGCGGTTTTGACCGCTGTGCAGAGCATCTGAATTACATCGTGTGGCACATAAATGTAGGCAGAGACATACGCAATTACAGGAGGTTTCTTGTGCCTCCGTTTTATGCGTGCGTGGGCGTGCGCGCGACAGCCTCGCAGTCACGCGTGTGTGAATTTAGATGTGAGCCTCCAGGGTTCTTTGGCTCTGTAAATAAAGTTAAGAAAATAAGCCTAAAAGCCCATAGCCAAACCAACGTAAGATATTAGGCCTACACGTCAAGTCGTAACAAGTGTCAAAAATTAAATTCGAAGTATATTAAGATATTAAAAGAGTGTTGGAATATCAAACGGCGATACATCTATAAAGAGCTATTGAAAATAAATAAAAAACGCCAAGATGTATGGGAGCCTTTTTTGGGGGGTGCTAAAAAATGTAAAAACAAGTTAGAAAAATATCATAACAGAGTCGTTTTAAAATTTCATAAAAATGTGCAGCATAAATCAAATCGACTTAAAAGGCGGAATATTTTTTACAAATGTTAAAACATTTGACACATTGTGATGACCAATACGAAGGATGCAGCGTGACATACCCTGAAGATGGAACACATTGCATTTCTCTTCGAGCAAGGAATACGAATACTCGACACTCGAGTGTTACAGAAACCTCCAGTCACCGTACCTTAAAAATTACAACTCCGTTTGAACTTAAAGGGGCCACCTTATTTCAGCAGTTAAAAGACGAAAGCCGTAACAAACAATGTAGAAGTGATGAGGTGTCATTGCTGGTCCTCTGGATATAAGAGGTACAAAGTGTTTCGGCAGCTCTTCATTTTCACTTACCTGTTGAATAGTCAGGACTCTGAAATCCCAAAGGCTTAAGCATTTTCTGTAACTGACTCATGACACCAGAGGCTGTGAGCCGGCCTGGTAGCTGCCACAAGCATTATGCAAGCGGCACTCTGTTCAGCTTCTAGTAAAACTCGTACTGTCGTTACACCTATTGGTTCTTACAAGCGAACATGCATTGAATGAAAATACCGTTCCTTTTAAAGGAGCCGTACTGTGTCAATATACGACTACGTACTCTGTGCATCGATTCGCTATGGGCTGAACGATCCGGGGATCGAATCACGTTGGGGGCGAGGCATTCCGTATCCGTCCAGACGGCCCCTGAGGCCCACCCGGCACACTATACAATAAGTACCGGGTCCCTTTCTCGGGGGTAAAGCGGAAGGGGCGTGGCGTTAAACACCGACCCCGTCTACAGCCAGGTTAAAGAAAGAGTAGAGCTATACGCCTGTTTCTACCCCTTCTGGGCCTTCATGGCCTGTTACAGGGTAAACGTTACCTTTTTCCTTTATCTACATATTAACCCTTCAAAGACGAAGCGTACCTATTTTATATAAGGACTCAGTGCGTACCGCGCTGTAAACACTCTCCACTTTGGTTATACAAACCAGTCTATTAATGTGTTATGAGGCAAAAGTTGCTGTTTGTTCTGAGATACGTACAAAACACATAAACGCAATGTGGGCACCACGTAGAATTTTTTAATGTTAAACCTGGTCGTATGTAAAGTTACCGCTAGGCTTTAAAAGGATAATAGTCCTAGAATGGATTCTAATAAACGAGTCTTACTAATTTCAAAAATTAAGACACAATAAACTGAAAACTCCTTCATACTGGAAACGCTCTACAGCTGAGGTCTCAAACCGAAATGGGATGCGGACAAACCTTATAATTTTATACTTTCAGGCCGGTCGCACATAATTTTGGGCAATAAATTGGTTGAAGTGTTTCATGCGGTACTAGACGTTCTCATAACGGTGCTGCTGATAAGCCAAGTATCCTGGGAAGGAGACTGCATTTTCGGGCGAGTATTTCCATGCGTGTCGAAGAACCTTACTGCATTCAACTTCAGGATCGAGCAGGCCAATAAGAGTGGTCGCACAGCATGGTAGATGAGGGGCGTTGGACAGTCCCAGTGACACAGAGTCATGTCCCTTAAGACTTGAATATTCAGTAAAATTAATCACATCCTTAACATTTTAAATGATAAAATTAAAATAAAATTATTTAAATTGAAACTTTATTGCGTTATTATCTGTTCGCTGACATACTGTATATTACCACCCAGCAAGAGCAAGCATGTTTTGAGCTCTTGGCAAAGTGACGGAAACTATTTTAAATGCAACAGCCTTGAAGAGCTAGTAGAACCGCATTCTTGGAAAACTCCTAGTGACAGAGCCGTATAAACCGAATAGGTGGAAGGCGTGTTTCGGGGCCCTTGCTCTACAGTAACTTCACGGGAGAATAGTCGTTTAAATCTCAGATGTGAGACCGACTATTCCGACTGAAGTTCCATATCATTTAAACATCACATGTGACACCGGCTGTTCTGACCGAACTTCCACATCATTTAGATCTCAGATGTGACATTGGCTATCATGACTGAACTTACACATCGTTTGGATCTCAGATGTGACACCGGCTGTTCTGACCGAACTTCCACATCATTTAGATCTCAGATGTCACACTGGCTATCATGACTGAACTTCCACGTCATTTAAATTTCAGATGTGACACCGGCTATTCTGACCGAACTTCCACATCATTTAGATCTCAGATGTCACACCGGCTATCATGACTGAATTTTCACGTCATTTAAATTTCAGATGTGACACCGGCTGTTCTGACCGAACTTCCACGTCATTTAAATTTCAGATGTCACACCGGCTATCATGACTGAACTTTCACGTCATTTAAATTTCAGATGTGACACCGGCTATTCTGACCGAACTTCCACATCATTTAGATCTCTGCCGTGACACCTTTTGCTTAGTGAAATCTACTCTATTATGTAACTACGAATGCATATTTACAACAGTTACGAACTACGATAAAATGACACAGCAGCATGTGAGAACCACGAGGCAATATCATAACATACTGGATATGAGTCACTCTTACAGTGAGTTACCCGTAGAGCAGCCATGTTGGTTTCCACAACCTGCCCAGGCTCACTCCAAGACTCAACAAACCCATCAACCATCTGAAAAGAAGCCAGCAGCTTCTCTCACTCCTACCCACCTCTCCTTATCCCCCCCTTCCTCATCAGCGAATGAGAAAAACCTTAGCTATAAGCATGGCAGGGTCACCTTTAGGAGCCCACCACTCCTCTGACCTCCCTCCATCCATATTCCCTGTTAAAACAAGAGGCTTCCCCTAGCCCACCTTTCTCCCACAACCCCCTAAGTATACCTCAACGAAATTCCACTCCCTTCCATAAAAGTAACAATATCGCGACAGCCATCTTGGGTTTTGGGCCCATAACCAGATCATCAATACTGTGTCTCTCGGATTATGATATTATACGGCGTTCCTCGTTGTGGAGGTCGCAAGCCACGCCCATTTTGATCTACCTTCCCCCTTTCTCCGCAGTCCCGCTCTTGATACCGCCGCGGTTGCCAGCAATTCATAAAACCTGCACAGGTGTACAGTTGCAGCATACAACATGTGCGCTTATATTTGCAGCGTTTCAACAATGAATACGCTTCTGCGCCTCTGCATATCGGCCGCTTCGACGTTAAGCGAATGTACACCTGTGCAGATGCAGTGTAATTAAAACAGCTGTATTTTTCCTCCAAGTTTGTGCTCTAAAATTAAAACATATAGGCCACTTTAGGATGAGTTTATTGCATACGGTAGACAAGCGCCCACTGACCGTCCATGCCTTAAGAACTCTTTTAAAAGTCGGGTTTTACCTCAAAGAAAACACATCGCGTTTCTACAGAATTTGAGTGTCTTAACGGTAGTGAAGATGAACGTTATTGTTTCTGGAATATGACGCAGAGCAATTTAGAAGAAAGGTGCAGAATTCTTAGCTGCATCTGCTGCCTCCTTCTTCAGAAAAATCAGATGCAGAAGGTGTGTCCGAAACGTCGGTACCTTTCTAACAGGCTGGCATTCTGCAGAACAGTTCTCCTCACACCACTATGTAGCAGCATATGTCAATAGTCTTTATTCTAAGAACAAAAATGACCCCACAAAGAAAATTTCGTACTGCCTGCTGAATTTTACACTGGATTCACCACCTTACTTTGAGTTCGACCATCAAAGTAGGGTATGTAAAACCTGCAGCCTGTGAGCCGCATGTGGCCGGTTTGAATTATTTCGGCGACCAGCGAAATTTAAAAAAAAAAAGTGCGTACTTCACAACGTTTACAATTTACAAACAGGAACGTTCTATTGAATAAGGTGATGAAATTCGTAACCAAACGGGGAAAAGGAAATTCAGAGCTATATCGTGTGTATAATTTGTAAAAAGTCGGTCGGCCTTCGGCAAGTTAAAAGTCATTGTAAGTCATACCACAAACAAAGTGTAACAAGATTCATGTAAGATGTAGAACTTAAAAATTTTGCGAACTGAAAACATCTTTTTAGTAATCAACAGGAATGTGCTGTATGCCGATCCCAGTGGCCGCGCGGTCTAAGGTGTAGGTCTGCGGCTGAGCGCTTGCTGGGATCGTGGGTTCGAATCCCACCGGAGGTATGGGTGTTTGTCTCCTGTGAGTGTTTGTGTTGTCACGTAGAGGTCTCTGGGAGAGGCCGATCCCTCGTTCACAAGAGACCTACCGACCGTGGTGTGTGTCTGAGTGTGATCAAGTGAAAATAAACAAACAACCTCGACACCTGCTGTGAGTAGGTAGAAGAAGCAAGGACTAAGACGACGAATGTTCTCTATCATTAATAAATCAGATTAATCAGTAGTTAAAATAAGTTTTATAATGGCCAATTTAATTGAAGCCAACATAAACCTTTCACAGAAGGACACTTTGATTTTAACTGAAGCGCGGATTTCACCTATGCAGTAATAATACAAGGATTTTAGTGCCCAGTTTTTTGGGCGGTTTCAAAAAATTGCGAAAATCGACTATTCGCTTCGTCATGTCTGTCTGTGTATCCGTCCATCTGTTCGTCGGTCCGCATGGTACATCTCGGTTCCCACAGGACACATTTTCGTGAAAGTTGAGTCTTTTTCGAGTGCGTTGAGAAAATTCAAGTTCTATTAAAATCCGACAAGAATAACAAGTAAGACCTATGTAAATTTATTATCATATCCCGCTAAATTCTTCTTAGAATGAGAAATATTTCAGACAAAAGTCGTAGAGGAAAACGAAACACATTTTATGTCCCATAACTTTTCTCCTAAACTCGTGCCGTTTATGAGATAATGTGGAAAAATACTGGACAGCCGGAGAGGCCACAGATGACAACATAACACGGCGCATGCGCCCTGCATGGTGGATAATTAAGGCTACAAACACATACTCAGACTGTGTAATACATATTGTTTTCCCACGGCAGAAATGGTTATGCGAACTCATCTCATCGTTACATTATAGGTAGATGGCCTGCCTTATTTATGAAAGTTATTAACATAACATTGGGCACTAGCGTAGTTTGAAAAAATTGTATGTATTATGTAATACACTTCTGGATTTCTATATTTTTTTTAGGCTTTCAAGGCGATAATATTGATACTGCTTTCCTTTCAGGTTTAAAAGCCATGTAACCTGGCTATGTCGGTATCAACTTTTCGACGGGAAACTTTGCGTTCAGTTCACAAGATGGCAGTAATACCTTTTCCCGAAAAGATGGCACCCACAGAACAAAATATACTGTATCCTAACCCGCATGAACACAACGTGAGTGACTTACTACCATAAGCGTAACCTGGCTAATAACACTGGCCGAGGGCGGGGGGGGCGCCGCCCCAAACTGACCATGGGTATTAGGAACTTTATTTACAAAGGAGTCAAATTCGAAAGAGGGGAAAAATTGGTCCCATAAAATGCAAGTTTTTAATTTCCTTTTCCTGTCTATTTTTTATTTACCATTATTCAATTCAGTAACCAAATAAACTATTCCTAGGTTGAAAAGATATTGAGCGGGCATTTGCCCACTTGGCCCCCCCCCCCCCCAAATTTACGCCTATGCTTACTACCAGCCTACATAATATCGGTTCTCCTTTCAGCATTACCGAGTTATTCTTCTACGATACAGCCAGTGCCTACAGTCATGCTATAATGGGGCTGTAAGAATTCTAACGAAGTTAACTCCCTGATTGCGTGTCGCGGCTCTCCTGAAAAGGAGCGAACACAGGCTGTATATAGCGGGCGCTGTGTGAAACTCAAAGACTAAGCTTCGTTCTTCTGTGGTCTCAGAGTAATATTGCTGCGAGGGACGAAATCATTAGCAGACGGAAGGCAGGACGATTAAATTAGCTGTGAATATGAATACCTACCAGTGGTCAAAAGCTTTGGAGGGCTAGTGGCGTGCTGTGTTCTATCGAGCATCAGCAGTTGTTCAAAAGTCTGGAAGTTGTTTAGGATAAAGACTTTCGTTTCAGGAGTAACCAACAATTTTAATAAGATGTGGGCTAAGACTCATCACTGGAATTATAATAAAATAGGCAGAATATGTAGCCTTCAATTAAGCATAATACTCTCGAAAAATGACCTTCCTAATGTCCAAAATGACAAATAATATTACAAGTCTAGTATATGTTGATTTTTAATATCAATTTCTGTCTTTACAGACTGCATACCGATGTTAGATTAATTGCACCTAATTCAATTTTTGTATTGCACTCACACCTACGCCTGCACTAGATATGGCCTCTTCGCGTCTTTGTATTTCCATCGTCCACAAATTTTTACCGATAAACTAAACCCTCAACCCCATGCGAAAAAATAAATACGAACAATTTTTAAAATTAATCTTGACTAAATTCTTGTATGTCAGGGTACGATTCAGTGGGGGTTGTGGTAAATAAATGAATGAAATTTTGGATTACAAAGTAGAAGCTCAACTTCTTGAGTATCTGAATGACTCTATCTCCTCAAGCAGCGCTCTGCTGCTTTCAGTTATGTACGAGTAGGTAGGCCTATCTGATATTTGAAGACTGGCATTGCGAATGCCACTTCACTCAGAACGGTGGATCGTTCCGGAGAAAAAGAATATTTCTCTCTGAATGGCAGATACAGACAGTGTGTTACTCGGAAAAACTGGAAACTGTTTACAAGAATACATGCATGATGTTGCAGTCCAGAATAAGCCTAATACAAACTACAGGCCTGTAGTTAGGGACATTTCTATCTGTGGCTGCCTGCTTTCTAGAAAAACTACTATGCCATTTCGCTTGTTGACCACGATGTCAAGAAGCAGCGCTGTCTATTGATCATTCTGCAAGAAGGGTATGTAAGGCCGCTGTGTTTCCTAGCAGCTGAGTAAAGACTGCAAGCCTGACAAGGAATTAAGGTCAAATCATTTTCAAATGCATTTGAACTCGGTTATAACATCATCAAAGGGAATGAATATTTTGTGTCCTTATAAACGCGTGTTGTTCTAACTGAGGAGTATAATGTTACGGTTAACAGTGGGGAATTAATTGGTACCACGGGATATCTTATGTTATATATACGAGGTGTCGCGTATATCGATCTTGCTATCATTCGGTACAGAATATTTTGTCTTCCAGTTTGCTGTCCAAAAATGTAAAGATTAAGGTATACAGAACTATAATTTTACCTGTCGTTTTGTATGGGTGTGAAACGTGGTCTCTGACACCGCGGGAGGAAGATAGGCTGCGGGTTTTCGAGAATAGGGTGCTGAGCAGGATATTTAGGCCTAAAAGAGACAGGGTGACAGGGCAGTGGAGAAAACTACATAACGAGGAACTTAATGATCTGTACGCATCACCAGATATAGTCCGGGTGATCAAATCTAGAAGAATGTAATGGGTAGGGCATGTGGCACGTAGGGTGAAAGGTGAGGTGCGTACAGAATTTTGGTAGGGCGACCTGAGGGAAGGAGACCACTTGGGAGACCCAGGCGTACATGGGAAGATAATATTAAAATGGATCTTCAAGAAGTGGGGTGGGAGCATGGACTGGACTGAGTTGGCTTAGGATAGGGACAGGTGGCGGGTTCCTGTGAAGGCGGTAATGAAACTTCGGGTTCCATAAAATGCGGGGAATTTCTTGACTAGCTGAGGACCTGTTAGCTTCTCAAGAAGGATTCTGCTGCGTGGAGTTACTTCAGTCGCATATACCGATGTCTTTACAACCGTGTTCTTCAGTTGAGTCGGACTGCACAGAAAACTACGCCTGCTTAACATCGCTATTTTCGGAGTCCACAGCCTTTGCGTCCAGTTCCACTAAAATACCGTATTTTTATAATCCTTTAGCTCAATCTGCCACCCATATATCCAATGCTAAAAGGACAGTCCACCAAACCTCACAAAGTAAATCACACGTGTTGCCCGTCTTCTCTACAGAAAATATTGATCTGCAATGAAATCCAAGCGCAACGAAAAACCATGCTGCAGGTAGTGTGCAAGTAGTCATGGAATCCATTAACCATGACATCTAAGATACAACGTGCAGCACAAACATTTTACGTATAGTCTCACAAAAGCAAATATATTAATAATTCTGTTTATAATCTATGACGATGCTTAATAAACCAACAGAAATGGTTTATTTAAACTCGGTTTTAGATAAAAATCTCGTTTTATGACTCAGGAGTATACTATTTTGTCGCTGTAGTAAACAAGTAACATACAAGCCCAAAACATGTGTTTAGTTGTCGTGGAAAAAAAGGCAGAAGAAATCGTGCAATGACATTTTTATAGAATTCGGAGGATTAATACAATCCCCAATTTCAATAAAATTAAGAGCATAGGTGTTGTTATTACGTAAGTTTTTTGCATATTTTTGAGACAAGTTAATGTTTAATTAAATCTTATTAATGGCCTAAACATACAAACTGAAACACCTGAGGATTTAGAGTTTGATGGAAAATTACGGTACCATATGTGTGTGTGTGTATGTGTGTGT
>BLKM01001341.1:664927-762228 GCA_013340265.1 Coptotermes formosanus | reverse complement strand
GTGTGTGTGTGTGTGTGCGTGTGTGTGTGTGTGTGTGTGTGTGTGTGTGTGTGTGACATATCGAAATGAATTTACAGATCAAAATTACATTCACAAAGAAGACCAGAGAACCTTAAGCTTTGGGTAACCCTTCCTGCTGTGATCTTACCATCTGTTACCGAAAAGCTAAAGATTACAACAAATCCGCAACACTACCTACAGGTAGACAGAGGCCTTGCAACTGTGCAAGTTGTGTGACGTTTACTTTCCTCCAGGATCGAAACAATAAATTCCTTACGTCAAATAAACTTCCACTGCCTGCTTCCACACCTATGCCACTCCATTATTAATTGTTTATTCTGCCGTCTTGAGCTATGCAATATGAGTCAGTGGCTACGATGTTAAGTATACCGCATACAGGCAACAAATAAAGGAATTTAGGAACAAAATGCGAATGGTGGAAAGGCAGTCCACAGTAACCTACATACTGAGGTCTCTCGCGGTTGCAGACGGCCTCTGAAGAGATATGCTTTACATTCTTGTAGAGCACTGTTACGGACAGATAAATCAAAGTGTCCTTACGTGAATAGAATACAGTTTTACCGGACACCAGCGACATGTGAACAGAAGAAAGAGAAGAGAAAGAAGGCTGTGGAAAAGAAAAGACTGGTGTCTCACAGACTGGACTACAACAGACGGAGAACTTTCCTATCACAGCGCCTCGGGAGCAACGCCTTATTTTGTTGCTTCGTAAACTGACAGCTGAAACTTGTAGTCGATAACCACTACAGCTTATGGAGTGGTTAGTCCTCCTATTTCACTTTCTATTGTCTCAGGATTCTTCGACGTATTTGTAACCAAATCTGAGACAAGTATTAAGAGCATAAAGATGCAATCGGATGTATTATTAACACCAACGTGCGGTATATCAGTCGATATGTACACGTTACATTATATGTGAACTGCATGAAAAGTGGCGGTTATAGAAGTAACCTACTTTCTGAAACAATAGGTAGACCAACATGTGTGTGAAGAACTTTTGACAGGGTACTTCGAAACGTTAGCCGTATGTGCATATGTAGGAACGTGCCTTGGTTTACGTTACTTGAAGTGTCTGACAGGAATACAAAACCTGACACGTCTACCTGAGGTTTCTGTTCGCAGAGACGCGAAACCTTATCCCTGTTATGTTGGTTCATTCTGTCATTGTATGACCAGCATAAATCCACAGGCTCAGTTCTCAAAAAAAGAATAGTATTCTAGAATCTAATTTAAAATCTAAAGATGCAAACTATAGGAGGAATTTTAACAAATCTATGACTTTAAGAATTTTAAGGGTGTTTGTATTCTTTGATGGAACGGATCATTATAATCAGGAAAATTCATACCGTAAATAAGACGTCAGTATCTTACGTCATGACGCCACTTACAGATTTAGAACATCTAATAGCAGAAAACATACAACAATTCAATGCAGTATTCGTGGTGTCTTAAACGTACGATAGTTTAAAGCATTTTGCCTGCCACCTAGCCCTTACAATACCGTGATTCCGGGATCCCGGTCATTCTTTTTCCAATATTCAAATACCGGTATTGATAAAAAAATAAGTTTTTCGGTACTAATTAAAAAAATACTTGGTTATGATTTATTCACGCAAAGTTTACGCAACTGACAACCATAGATAATTAATATTACTGAATTTGCAACCGAGGGACTGTTATGCACAATACAAATTAACGGAATCTGAAAACATCATGAAACTCGGCTGAGGGAATAAGGGGAGGTAAACCTGTAGTTCGTCTACGACTACCTCAGTACAACAGCACCGTCCAGCATAGAATACGAAAGGGCGTTTTCTCCGCTAATGAAATGTGTACCAAAATTAGATCCAGTTTAAACCATAACACTGTTCATTGCTTATGTTTCTTAAGGGTTCACTTTATTCGGACGGGTGGTGTGGATGCTTAAACTGTTTATGTTAAACGTACCTGAATTTTTCAGTATTAATACTTTTTTTTTGTTCTTAGAACAACTACATTTTTAATAATTTTTTGGCAGAATATTTATTATTGTAATGAAATTTTGACTTAAAACATCAATTCAAGTAATTACTTTTTCCTTACGCCACTGCACCTAATTGTCATCGAAATATGAGAAAAAGATTTGTTTTTACCGTTATCCCGGTTTTATGAATTAAAAATAAAGAAGTACTGGTATTAATATTTTTATTGGTATTGTGAGCCTACTGCCACCGTTTTCTGTTCATAACACGCCTACATGAATTTTACATGTCTTCCGAGCAGTGTTTCAAAATGTGTATTTTCAAATAACACCGTCTTTCAATTCAAAATTCTTTTTCTTCTTTCTTGCAAAGTTTCGATGATACATTCTCTGTTCCGAATCAAAAAATGCTACCGGTTTTTCTATTTTCCTAAGCCAGCCCAAACATCTCTTCTCAGGGCTCAAATTCTACTTCAGCTCTGACTAATTAAGTACAATCTGCTGATAATGTTTAAAATATCCTCAATGGTCTTGCATAAGGTTTAGGCGTGCAGCCTACAAACCGTCTCCCTTGATTGGAGGGCTAATTACGCCTTTGTCAGAAAGACCTGAAGGTTTAAGTGTGAAAGCTGAATGTTATGCAGCACGAAAACGTTTCCTGGTATGAAATGCCGAGTATCCTTTCCGGCAAAGTACCATATGTAGGAAGAAAATATTGCTTCCAGCGCCAGTGTCGAAGATCAATCCGTTCAGGAAGAGCAGGGTTCATCCGAAACGTCCCTAGTTATTTGTCAGGCTACAATGAGTCACGGCTCAGAAGTCAACACAAAGATGATCTCAAAATCTCACATTATGCTACATAATTGAAATGTAAAATCATTATAATTTATGCACTGTAATTTTTTATACCTTGCACGAAATACATCCTACGCTGATTATACCACTTTTGTCGCTTCCAATCCTAACCCTTCATTATTACAAAAATATCGACGCTTATTTATGTCAATAATTAATGACACAGCTCTTTGTAAAACCCATAAAATCAATCAAGTCATTTAGTCCAAAGCGTGAAACAAATGCTGCCTCACAGGAGGAAGTGTTCTGAGTTTCTTTGTTCTCTTTCCATGCCTTAGCTCAGAGAACGTATCCTTATATACATCGCTCAGTTCGTTCTGTAAAGTAGCACTGTTTTAAAATTCGTTACACATCCAATTTAAAAAAAAACAAGAGTACAGAAATAAGAACTTCTTTGTAAACCCACTATTCTTGAACAAATTGTTATTCCGACGATAAAGAGATTCGTTTTCTATTATGTATAGATGAAGTTTTCACTATAACCTTGCATTATTCAAGTGACTACAGGTCTACGACGTCAATCACTTGGCATTACGTAACCCCTAACTGCTGGTCTGCTCCGATCTTGCATGCAGCCAGCTCCGTCCTTAAAGTTTTACAAGATCAAGCTGTATGTATGGTATACATGAAATGGATATCAATTGAACTGAAACCATCCCCCCCCCCCCCCTTCCCAGCCCCAAGAAGGGAAGATACGAATAGAGATGTTAGCATGTTCGGTACAAGCTACTCTCTCGCTTTCTCTCTCTCTCTCTCTTTCACATTCTCCTACCCTCATGATGAGTGAAGTGAATCACTGCCATGGAAGAGTTTTGAAGACGACAACAACATTCGAGGTTAACAAATAAATGACGATAAGAATAAAATGTTTTGCAGTGAAGAATGGGTTGACGATTGTGTTATTAAAAGAACTGTCCGCTGCTTATTGCTGACCTGCCCCTTTCAATCTCACGGCCAGTGTTCCTCAGATTCTATTTATATGGCTCAAACCTCAATAAGTAACGGACTAGTTGCGTGTTAAAGTCGCTGGCTATAAACATAAATGTTAAGATTACTGCATTATGAAATGTGACACTGTGAATTTTGGTAGACAGGTACAAGGTTATTGCACAAATGTTGGTGCCTATCTACAAAATTTCGCGGTATTAGTTCCCTTGAGAATCCGGGATCTTATAAACAAATGTCAGTGACGAAATTTTGTGTGAAGAAGAGGTACAGGAAGGAGGAGGAGGAGGAAGAGGAGGAGAAGAAGAAAAAGAAGAAGAAGAGAAGGAGGAGGAGGTGGAGGAGGAGGAAGAGGGGAGAGAGAGGACGGGGAGGCGTACAAATCGCTCAGTACCCTTGCATGAATGTTACACACAAGTCGAGGCTGCCGTCTGCACGCTCGATTATTTCGTCAGCTGAGAAGTACACAAGAAAATGTTTTAATTTTTAGACACACCGCAGCAAACTGGGTGTTGCGGAGACAGGTTGTACGGAGCAGAACCTTTCACGGCAGCAGTCTGTTTAACATACTCAGTTTTACAAGGTATTGCCTGAAGCATGGGAGTAATACATATTGCCCCTTACACGCCAATAACTGCCTCTGGTTAATCTGTATAATCAAGAGACTGATGGTTTATTTTGTGTAACTAATTTTAATTGCAAGGTGTTCTTAAGCTGATGGCACAACTGTTACAGCAGGCCAACTTGCCGGCTGATATCCTTACAAACAGTGTACTTACATTTTGTTGAAAGACGGTTCCCGTAGTTTAGTGTAAGCCCTGTAGCCTATATCGTCAAATAGTGGGATAATTAGTGCATAATGAGCTGGACAGACGTGAAAGGAAGCGGTCGTGGCCCGACTTTATGCTCTGCAATAGACTGAATCGAAACGTAACAAGGCAGGCTAGTACGTACAAACGTAACATTGAAGCGTTTTCGCGTAACAATTGTTGAAGTGGAAAAGCAATAAGTGTTACATACTCTGAGTGTGTGCTTGTAGCCTCAGTTATCCAGCATGCAAAGCGCATGCGCCGTATTACATTTTCATCTGTGGCTTGTCTCGCTTTACCATATCTTTCCACATTATCTCATAAAGGCAACGGTTTTCGGAAAAAGTTACTGAACATAAAATGTGTGTTTTGATTTTCTCTACAACTTTTGTCCGAAACACTTCTCATTCTACGAAGTGAGCGAGATATAATCATAAATACACATGGGCCTCAAGGTAAAGTACCCTTCATTCTGGTCAGATTTTAATCAAAACTGAATTCTCTGAACAGGTTTTTGAAAAATATTCAAATATCAAGTTTTATGAAAATCCGTCCAGTGGGAGCAGAGTTGTTCTATGCGGACGGACAGACAGACAGACAGACAGACAGACAGACATGACGAAGTCAATAGTCACTTTTCGCAATTCTGCGAAAGTGCCTAAAAATTTGAAATCATTACGTCCGGTCTTTTGGTCGACGTTTGTATCGGGTCCCCGCCGATAAAGAAGAAGGAATCCCACCCTCTCGCACCTGATGTTCGTACTTCAAAACAGGAGACGGAGTCAAGGCTGATTTACGTTATTTTTCTTGATAGTTAACGTACACGTGAAAAAATCATTCTAATTTACCAATAAGGACAGCACACAATCTGACATTCACTTGCTGTTAACAGCTATTCTTTGACGGTATGTTTCTATAAACTAACTTCCTTACAGCGCAGTAATTATAATACAAATGAAGAAAAAATACACGTAATATTTCGCACGTTGTCTTATTGCGCGTGCCTAGCAATGGAGCAATGCAAAGACATAACCTAGTTCACTGACGCAATTAATCTATTTCCTTATTCCCCACATCTTTCCTGTGTAAGTTTCAGTAACTCTATCAACCTGACATCAATCTTTAGCTCCAGTTTGTCTGGAAAAGAAAGCCTCCTGGAGACCAGAGAATCATAGTGAAACGGATTTTAAACAAAGAGTGTTAAATAGTGCGTATTGGATCCACTTCGACTAGGAAAAGAAGAAGCGACCGGGTGCTATAAACACGGTAACAAAAGGCGGGGAAATCTTGATGTGCTGAGCGAATGTCAGCTTGTAAATAGCTCCATTCCCTTTGGGTATTTATTTAAAAAACACCAGCTTTTTAAATTAGAAATATAACAGTAAATCTAGGTACTACTACTACTATTACTACTGCTACTACTACTACGGCCACCACCACCACAACAACCGCCGGCTCCACCGCCACCACTAGACTACTACTATGCTACACTGATAACCGTGGCCAGGGATTTCCACACGATATAGAGATCAATGGCTCATGAAAGCCTGAAGTTGAGCCAGCAGAAATCATGATTTAAATTAAGAGTCATGCAAAAGCAATGTATAGTTAACAAATGTTAAAATCTCAGAGCGACATTTTGTAAACTGATGCACTGGCGACGGCTTCCACAAAAGATATAATTCAGCGGGTGTTTGCTGTCATCCTGTACACTAAAATACGTCCGGACGAAGTAAGATAAAGGTTCAAAAACAGCACCCCACTAGTGTTCACAAAACAACAGACGGGGCGTCTCGTCAATATGACCCACACAACTACACCGGCAACCATTGTTGTGGCATTTGTGAATAACCGCCTTTTTTTTCCTTGTTCTTCTTGTAAAAATAACATGACAGTAATTCTATCCTTCCTCCTGTCGGACGGCCTTTTTCCAACCCCGTTTTCTTAATATTTATGACTTCACCTAAACATTAAACACCCTCCCCTCCTCACTAGCGACATTTTAGTTTGACGTTTTCAACACAAGATGGTGGATGTGTGTCGCGTTTACTTGTGGTTCTTTTCTTTTGCCTCAGCAGTCAATTGTCATGCCGCTGCCGCCAGAAGTTTCCTTGTTGTGGTAAACATGTCTGTCTGTTTGTTTGTCAGTTAAATGAGAGCCTTCATTTCAAAAGTGAATGTCTGACCTCCACCACACAGCGTGTTCTACGTTAGCATTATATTACCTGATTTCTTGTGTGGGCCAAGAAAGTGCTTATGTAGTAAAAACCCTTGTTTCTTATTAACCTTGTGAAGCACACTATCATATGCATCACACGCCTTAACATTAAAAACTGGACAATCTGTCAATGGATTCTAGTTACGTGTTTCTTAAAATTATCACAATAAACAGTGATCATATCCTTATAGAACATGAACCGAATTATCTGAAATTGGATGTAATTTTTTTCTGCTATAGGTACGAAATTTTGAAAAACCATTTATATCAGTTTCTGACTTCAGTTCTTTGATACTTTTCAAATAGCCCTCACAACTGAATATCATCAAAATTAAATTCTCTTTTCTGAGGTTCACCAAATTATTTTACCAAATTTTTAACTCACCTCTATACCAAACTTCATCAACACTTCATAAATCCTTAAAGAGTCGAGCCCATCTCAACGAAAAAATGTCCCTCATATGATAAGTCCCTTTTGAGATGTAATGCCATGTATTCTGGTAGATGTACTCGTATGCATGGCACTTCCACAGAGACCTGCTCTTTCCATCGTGAAGGTACTTTATGATAGACGCAGTACATTCCACTGAAACTTTGGGAGACAGGCCAGGCAACGCATTGCCACAATACAATAGCCTTCATGATCACCACACTAAGCAATTCAGATCTTCCAAGTGTCTTTCACTTTTCCCATAAGTTTCCCTTATGCATAGACCAGTGTTTTCCAAGCTATGGGTTGCGATCCAAAATAGCGTATTCGGAGTTTTTCGCGAAAAGGAATCAAGTTCCGTATACTTTGTTAAGTGCATTCAAAGCTTTTTTTTTAAATCCGGTCACTTGCAGTGAAACTCTGGAAATGTCGACTTCACTATAACATTATAAAAATGACATAGGCTGCTGACTAACAAAGTTGCTATTCTCTCAAGTGACAGTTCTCGGATTAGCCAAACAAAATTATCGCTTTTCGCCTAAGTTATTTTTCTGTGGGCAAAATTTTCTCAATTTGAAAAATACCTCGCAAAACACGAAATATTCAAATTTACAAGACTGTGAAGATTAACTGTATACATAACGGCCATAAGCGGAGTCATAATAACAAATTCAGGTTTATGCGTAAGTACTTAAATACATATGTGTATGTGTTTAATCTCATTCCGTTAAAGAACGGAAATATCACTTTCCTTATACTGGATTATGTTTAAATTCTTATTTTACGTCTCTCTTTATTTCTGACTACTGTGTTAGCGAGACAGAGCTATTGACATAATCTGGGTTGCGGCTCAAGAAAGTTGAGAAACACTGGCATAGACTGTCTTCTACTTTCAGGCTTCTAAGGAGGGAAGACTTAATGCTTAGTTATTACACTTGTCAAATGAAGATTTTCTTAACCCTGTAAATACTAACGTTCAGATGTACTGCAGGCCCATCTACTGTACAGATTCAGTTCACAGGTCAGCAATACAATGTGCCATTAAGAACCTTCAATTCACGTTACATAAGGAAAAAATCAGCACTTACCAACGTTCTCTCTCATTTTTTTTACAGCTGCACGAACCTGCTACTGTTCTGAGCAGAACATTTTTACACGACCTGACGACTGTGCGATGCTTTAAAAATTCTTCGTATTATTCACAATAAGAATATTCACAATAAGAATATTTCCAATGATAATTGACAATTTACAGCTGCGCGACAACTATTTAGTGCGCGCGGAAGTATTTCAGTTACTGCGCGGCAGCGCACCCGAGCAGCTTAGAGGGAACATTGGCACTCACTAATGCATCATGCGGCTTACAGAAATGCATTGAGCGGCATAATGCAGGGTTTCATAACGCAGTATGTGATATATACATGTATATACACACACGTGGTTACCACAATCCTCTAAAGGGTTAATTTAGTCCTTAATCCATGCCTATCCGGTGGCAGGGCGGACACAGTCGGAATACAAAGACATGCCTATTTCTAAATCCAATATGAGCATATATATAGTTCTATTTGTCCCTGTTTAGGCTTTGTGTATGTGTGCGTGCGCGCGTGTATTGTGTGTGTTTAATAGCGGACGGAGTGAGATTCTGATAATGACACCCTCTAAATCAGAAAGAGCAGGATAAAGATGCTAATAATTTGGGGATAATTGTTAGTGGCGGATGTCTTATCGGTGCAAATCTTTATCCTTACTCAATTACCAGTAGCGAACAGAAACATCACATGAAACATGAAGAGAATATTAATCGTGGCTGGGAACAAAAATTTCGATTTGAAGCAAGCAGGATGTTTATACGAAGAATATAGTATAATTCCATTTTAATTGATTTTAATACAATATTCCTACATAATCTTGGGCCTCCAAAATTACCTCTTCCACTCATGCTTTCTGACTAAAATTTTGCATATAGTCGTACTTCTACAAATACGCAAGTATACAACTTTTGTGCTGTACGTACCGTGCATTTTACCAACAAATGCATAAGATTATTGGGATGTGTAAGATGCTTTGGAACACCTACATTTTTTGGCAAGTGAATTCATCTATTTATGTAAACTATTTGAACATATTTTATACTCTGGTTTCTCAAGGCATATTTATGTATAACTACTAATTGAAACGTAGTGTATTAATGATTTTAACTTACATTCCTGCGCATCTATAAATCTTAAATTGTGACATGCTTAAAAAGTTTTTACTGTGAAACCACATATTGGATACTCGGATGCAAAAAGCAATTGTAGTTCTCTGATAAATACCCCCTGAAGATGTCAATTCATTTGACGAAACATATGTAGGGGTTGCAAACACATCTTATACATGCCAATAATCCAGTGAATTTGTTCGTTGATTTAGACTTACGCAAGCATACACTTTAAAAAGTTTAAAAACGAAGTAAACACAAGTTAGAATAATACAACGTAGCCATACCAAAAAAATTTTCTCGTTTGGCCTGGTGCAAGATCACAGCACGCAGCAGTTTTCTTCTACACACGGCAGTCACAAGTGCTTCTTTTTTTTTTTCGAGAACGGGCAGAAGCTTAACCCTTTAAAGCCTCTCTGTAAATATACGTGTTAATTGCTGTAACACTCAGAAACTGGACACTTAACCCACAAAATGTATTTAGGTGTCTCGTATGATCCGCACAATAAATACAGATCTTTCCAAGAAAGAGCAATAAACGACTGGTCTTTCTAATGGGCACAAATTGTATCATCTCTTAAGATAGCACAAAGAATTTCCCATAAAATATAGCCTACTTAAGATGAACATGAATCTTAAAACTGGCTGGCCATTTACCGCGCGAACCCTGTTTCGGTAAGATTTAAGATTTTTTATTCGCCAAGTGACATAGGGTCAGCTTTTCACTGATTAATTCAGGTTTTCATTACCAGTATCATTCCATCAATATTCAACATTCATCTACATCTTCATGCTATTCTTATCACAAGGACAACAGAGCAAACATAGGGAAACAGCGAGAACGAACAGAAAAAAAATATTTTCATTGTTTTCTGTCAGTCTTGAAATGGTTAACCGGCCCAAATGAATTCTACATTTATACAGCTGAGTCCAGCGTATCCGGCCTAAACTGAACAGAGGGACAGGGCAGTCAATATAAGAGCTGATCAGTCAGGAGCATCGACAAATGAAAAGAAATTTAATAAAAAATCTATACAAAATAAAACATCTTAAATAAAATTTACTGACCAAGCTATGTAATATGAACTACAGACACATCACAAAATGATAAGTTTAAATACCTCTAAAACTTACGCTGTTTATCAGAGTTATCGTTTTCGTTTATTTTACATGTCAAAAGGGGAACTGATTAAGGGTGCATCAGTTCAAGGCAGTCCACTGTATTTTGTGCCTGTGGTCTTTCCAAGATAGCAGCGGACTGTACTTTCCTTATGATATCTGCTTTTACATTTGTTTACTGACAGGAACGTGACCATACATAATTATTAAGTCTGAGAAGCCTCGCGGCTTGCGTCATATGTTACCATGCATACATACATACATAAATATATATATATGCACGTATATGCGCCGTGAATGCACAACGCACCTTGCAGGATCGCAAGGACTGGGGGAAGGTGTAAAGATCATTACAGTCAGATGTCTACGATGTAATTGTGAAATCACGTTTCCACAGTGTTAGGATTCTGTCAACTGAGAAATGAGAACCTGTCAGTTTATAATTTAAGACAATTATATTTCAACTGTACAAACTGACGTATTCCTTCGTATAAGACAGATATACTGGGCATTGCTAAGTTATAACAACTTGGCTCACAGCCTACTGAAAGCAGTATGGCACGACGTTCATTCCAAAGTATGTGGCTTTATGCCATATTTGAAATAGAAGGTAAATACGTTTTTGCATACAAAAAGTGAGCTTATAGAAGCAGAACCAACAATGTTAAGGCTCTTTAAAAGAATCCGAAAACCCATGCAAATTTGACCTACACAAAAGGTTAAAGCATTCTATTCTGTTGTTACATACTCTGGATTAGCATTTAAGAAACTGTAGTAGCCATGACTAGGCGCGGCATACAGCAGCGATAAACGGCCATGGAGCATAAGTTTTAGTCGGTATTTTAGTGTCGCCCTTCCTGAACACAGCAGCACGACTTAGTGCATGTAGCTACGTATCCTAGCAAGTTCAGTCAGCTAATATTTTAGTACAAATATAAGTCAATTTTTTCCTTTAGAACGCCACAAATGGTTAGGTTTACATACATTTCAGGGTTTTTACAAGTAAAAAGTATTGCATGCTTATGGTTTCTCAGTAGGTTTTATGCGTTACACTCATCTTTTGCAGAATCCAATAAGAATTGATTTTAGAACCAGTATGTTGCATGCGTACTGATTAAAATTTGTGTTAATTTTAAATACGCATACATATAGCACACTCTACATATAATTTATATTTGGGTGACTAGTGTTTCAAATTCGTAAAAAATGTTAAATTATATAATTGAGATATTTCATTTTTGTAAAATTCTAGGTCTTAACACGGGAAGAAGCAGTTCTCATTTCATATTAGCACACGTCATAGGGTTCTTTTAATAACAGATTAATTTTGAATAAAGTAACAAGCTATGTTTACTGACAAGTCAAAACGAACCTGCAAGTCCTTCCGTAGTAACAAATAATCAATCACTCAACGGTAAATATCAAACACAGCCTTTCACCGTACCAAAGGCATAAATATCACACAGGCCTGTGCTACATAATGCACAATTACAAATAAGTTAATTCCCATCATATTGCACTTGTTCTTAAGTATATATCCATTCCTACGTGTTTCGGCTACTGTTTACAGCCATCTTGAGGGGGCATTATCGTATACTAAAAGACATACACAGCATTTGCACATAGGTTCCTCAATTGTATCTAAATGATAAAATACACAACACCGGTATACCATTACAACAGCAATACATGATGTTGGCAAGGTTAAAGTCAGGTTAAAATTATGTTAACATTATCTTAATAGAGGACTGTTATTAAAAAATTGTGCATCCAAACATCTTTCAAGAGTAAACACTGCTCAAGATTTGTCAAGTGGTAAGTCAGTAAAAAGAAAAGTTAAATTCAACCCTATAACAGACCATGAAAGCCCAGAGACAAAGAGTACAAATATAGCTCCATTCTTTCTTTAACCTCGTCGCCAGAGGGGAGTGGGTGGTCAACGCCAAGCCCCGGCCGCTTTAACGCCGAGAAAGAGACCCGGTACCATTGTGCACGAGGGTAACTGGTACCAGGACCGGTCTGGACGGGTGCGGAAAACCTCGCCCTCACTGGGATTCGATCCCCGGACCGTCCATCCCGTAGCGAGTCGCTATACCGACTCAGCTACCCCAGCCCACGTGGTAAGTCAGTAGACCTATGTTCACCAACTGTGTACACTGTGAACAGCCACTCTGTATTGAGAATACCAACAGAAAGTTCAGGATAGCGCATATAGAGTCTGGAACTTCGACAGAGCTCCTCCCGAATGCAAGTTGCAAGATTTCCATTGACACTAGTGACAACAACAGTTTCTAAACCTATCAACGTTCTGAACATTTGTCCTTCAATAAAAAAAACGGCGGCAGAATACGTGATATAATAAAGTTGATAAATCCTGACTGCCAGCAAGTGGGTGTCTTACACCCAGCTCTTCCTGACTTAATCATGAATTCTGTATCGAAATCACTTCAACTTGTTCTCCACTGTTTTTTTTTAATTAGTTACGTGTCGGTTTAGCAAACAGGAGGAGTTAAGCTGCAATGCGGAGCGCTGCACTGAGCACAAAATAAACGATAAAGTGGAAGGAAAGGTTTAGCTGGGAGTGAGCAGGGGGCGGGGGAGGTGGGAAGTTGGTGTGAAATGTATGCAAATTGGTCGCTGTTCTGCTGGTGACGATACGGCACGGATCCACGTTCCAGCCAGTATCAATACCGCCTCAGGTGACCCTGCCTGCCACCAACGTCTATGTGACTCGCTCTGTCCTATTTTGCTCGACAAGCTAATATCACACCCAACCCTTTAGAGAATTTCAATTTACCCTCTCACTGATTTGTTTAACTTCTTGCTTTATTTATTTCTCCCACTTCTCAGTTTCTTACTTTTTTCTTTCCCTTCTTTCTTTTTTCTTTCTTTTACACAATTTGGTCACCATATTTGGCTTTCTCGTACACAAAAATTACTATAGGTACATAATTTCTTTTTAACATTTTCTTATATATATATTTATTTATTTATTTATTTATCTATCTATCCATTAAAGCTTATGACTCTCATGGCGTTAGTAATGGAGACGACATTTTTATTTATTTATTTATTTATTTATTTATTTATTTATCTGTCTATCTATTAAGACTTATGACTTTCACGGCGGTGGTAATGAAGACGACATTTTTGCTGAATGTTGCGCCGTGCAGTTTGGCAGATACGCACAAAGTTTCGGAAAAGCTCCCTTCCTCCATCTTTAGCTAAGACAACCATGTCTTGTTACTGTGCCTTGCATCTCAATATTTTAGTTTCCATCCCCTCTCCTACCGCCTCTTTCGTTTATTTCCCTTAATTTTCAAGTCACCCTCTCCTTTTCTTGCGGTCGTGCAATTTTCGCTGTTACTTTTTCTTGTTCTTCCATTTCATTACTTTGTGAATCCGTCTTATTTCAAATGCTTTAATTTTTGAGGTGTAATTATTTATTCAGTTTTGTCTACCTATTTACAGTATTATCTTACTGCAAGTCAAAGGACATTACAGTGAGTTTCTTATAAAGCTTAGCCATAAAGTAAGCATGAAATACCTGTCGTTCCGACTTGATCGGATGAGCGTCCGACTCTTTCATATCAGTCTACACTCGAAGAAACATACTCAATTTAGCAATCCCCGGAGAAATTAAACTGTACGGAAAGACATGTTTCTGTGTTCAGTGCGCTACCCAAACGCGACGCACACGCTAAATGCAAGAACTAGAAGAATAAAGAGAGGAGTTTTACTGTCGAATTTCAAACTACAGATAAAACTTATGTATCAAACAGTGTTGCATATCACAGCGTATTTGATTGTACAGACTTAATAATTAATCTCAAAAATACGCTTTACTGGAGAATAAGTCCTAACTATCCACACTTCGCCTTCTCTTAATTTTTGGTCCCTCAAGGGCCGTTATCAAGGAGTTAATACAAAATTAATTACTTATTAATAACTAATAACTAAGTTCATTTTGTTCATGCACGGTGTAAGTAACATAAAGTTTACGCTCATTTTGATTTACTTATCCGCAGAACCATACCACAAGTGAATCAGAAAACTGGTCATAAAGGACGCACACACACACACACACACACACACACACACACACACACACACACACATATATATACATATATTTCATAGACATACATATATGTAGTGTATATTTTTAAATATTTTCATCAAGATATGTTTGGTCACAAGTTTTATCTTGGCGCCAAACATATGATTTCAAGTGTGAAACTACAGACACAGAAACAAATATTAAGTACATATTGCCTCAATGATCGTTATTTCCACGTTTTAACAAGAATATTTTGTACTTATTAAGGCGTAATTGCGTTTATGACATGCAATATCGTATTTTGGTAAATTCTTGTAAATGATACTCCTTGATAATGGCCCCTGACGGGCCGAAACATGTAGGAAACAAGTTTAGACACGAGTTTTTCACCAATAAAGTGTATTTGTTGGTTTAATTACTAAGTTTTAAAGATTATAAATATATGCTTCTATTTTGCATTAATTATTTCTTTAAATAATACACACGAACATAGCTACACATAAAATGCCAATTCTGTAATTCTATTACTTGTTTTTCGCTATGTAGCACATGCGTTAGTAGTTATGAATAGGATCACAATTTATCAACAATAAAAGGCACAGAGAAGTTATTATGAGTCATGACTTTCGCCGAAAATGTTACGTAGCCTGCATCGTTACATGTGGGAACAGCAAATACAGAGAATTCACAAATTTTTCCATCCACATTACGAAAGGTTTCATACTTGACCGTTATATAATTCTCCCACAAAACCTGAAACTCCAACCGGTACAGCCTGATATCCGACAAGACCTGAATCTCCAAACGGTACAGCGTGACATCCCACAAGGCCTGAATCTCCAATCCGTACAGCTTGACATGGCACAAGACCTGAATCTCCAATCGGTACAGCGTGACGTTCCAAAAAACCTGAAACTCCAATAGGTACAGCGTGACATGCCAAAAAACCTGAATATCCAATCGGTGCACCGTGACATTCCACAATACCCGAGTCTCCAATCGGTAGAGTATGACATTCCACAAGACCTGAATCTCCAATCGGTACAGCGTGACGTTCCAAAAAACCTGAAACTCCAATAGGTACAGCGTGACATGCCAAAAAACCTGAATACCCAATCGGTGCACCGTGACATTCCACAATACCCGAGTCTCCAATCGGTAGAGTATGACATTCCACAAGACCTGAATCTCCAATCGGTACAGCGTGACGTTCCAAAAAACCTGAAACTCCAATAGGTACAGCGTGACATGCCAAAAAACCTGAATACCCAATCGGTGCACCGTGACATTCCACAATACCCGAGTCTCCAATCGGTAGAGCATGACATTCCACAAGACCTGAATCTCCAATCCCTCTACTGTTCAGCTGATTATCTAATTAACGCCTTTCATATCACACCTCACTAGTTTCACGTTTGGAATAAGTATCTTCTTCACGGTAAATTATATTTCTTGGTACATGCACTTTAGATGTTTTGGTTTTGTTCAACCATTAATATGAAACACTATGTTTCACACCCATTGCATTCCTTACAATACTCGTATATACATTTGTGTAAGTTAATCCAAGCTCTGAAGATACCGTAATGTTAGATTCCTTGACTAACGGACATAATAAATAGAATTTATCCCAATCTCAATGTTTACAGCAATTCACTTTCTTTCTTTCTTTAATACAATTTAACAGTTCTCGAAAACCAGACTCTAAGCACGAACTGAGAGCCGTTGCCACATCTGAGTACACTGTGTATGATGCGGTATAATAAAAAACAACTCTCTAATTAGTCATACGATGTCCAATCTTCTCGGTGTAAAGCATTTTATATTCATATTACCCTGTAGCGTTCATAAACGGAATACAGTATGGCCGAGCAAACATTCGTGAGGAAATTTAACGTGTCCATTTTGTTTATTCTCGCATGCATTTAAATTGACAATGAGGTACTCTGAGGAATGGAAAGTACACTCCATCGAAAATACACCCACCCAACACAGCAGCGTAACAATCTGCGTGTAAGTAAACATCCCATAGTCTCTTTTTGTTTTGCGGTTGTTAGAAGATTGCTCGCAGAAACGTGTTTGTAAGAGATTACGCTGTCTCCAATCTTCTTCCTCTTCTTCTTTCTCAAGTCATAAGAATCACTCCCGTTGCGGGGAAAAAATAAATTATTTGTAACAGAAAGCATGGTATTAACTTTGTGTCTCTTTTGAGAAACAGAAGCAAACTTGTGTATTTTGCAAATCTTCAATACAGGAAGATGACAGAGAAAAGGACAACATGAATATTATGGGTCTACAAATTTTCGGCCTTTGAATTGGAAGAGAAGGAAGTGTCTCATAAAATATGAAACACAAAATTACACAAAGCGCACACCCTGTGCACAAATTACACATTGGGGTAAACGGTGTAATTACCCTTTATGAATACTAATCTGTATTTATTAGCCAGGCGGCAGACACGTTATTGGTCTCAGAGTAACTGTGTCAATGGTAGACGACAAAATTACTATGAATTTAAAACACGATTACTGCAGTTTTTCCCACACTTAAATCCACATTTTACGTTTTATGAGAAAATCAATTACAGTTATCTTTGTTGTGTATAGTTGGTCAAGAACGGCAGACACCTTTTAGAGAAAGATATTTAACAGAGCAAAGAAAAAACGTTTATTCCGGGAGATTTGCAATTCGTCTTCGCGATTATATGAACCGCACACAGCAGTCTCTCCATAAGAGAAGTAAAATTGGAGACACAAACTGCAAAGACACATTAGTTGTCTATACGGAGCCAAATAATTTTCCTTGCGTTTCGTTATAATTCTTACTTGAAAAAAACTGAACAATATATGGAGCAGACGTGGTCCCTTGTGACCATTAGCACGATGGAGGAAGCCTCCAAAGGGTGGCTGTGTATGTACCAAATAGGCAGTACTTCCGAGCTTTCTGGCTGGGGGGGATTTACATTGCCTCAAGGTAACAAAATAACATGTTACAAAATATTAGGCACAACATCGGAATAGGAAGTATTATTATAACGGAGATCAGCTAAATAAGGGTAAGATGTGTAGGCTTGAGAAATAGACTGACGTACAAACTTTTACACAGAAAACCCCAAGGAAGAAGATACTTGAAATGTTTAAGCGTATATATGAGAATGATATTAAACATGATTACTTCGACCGTAGAATTTGTAGTCAAATATAGGCCCACATTTACGAAAAATAAATATAAACGTTGCCAGCAGACGTAAAAAAACTGCTAAATATTTTACCGACTAGGTAATAATTTTTCTGAATGTGAATAGAATGCAACAGAGGGGAAATGGAACAGGAAAGTGGCCGATAATCGTCTGGCTCAGCGCTGGGAAGAGTGGAGGACTGTTGTAAACATTCTAATGGACACTCCGCAAAACAGCGGCAAAATTTCTTGGTAGATACTCTGGAGGTTTTTCGTGTACAGTGGACAGCGCACTTGGAGCCTAATAAACACGTGCTCCTTAATAAAATCCCCAAATGAAATTTTAGAATCAAATAAATAAATACACAAAATTACTTTACATTTAAAAGCTTGTCCATTGTTTTCGTGTCTGCCTATAAATTTGGAACTTCTGTTTCGTTTCACCAACCGCTGAGTTCTGTTTCTCATTTATGATGGGGCAAGTCCATGGGTTTTTACACTGCTATCACTTTACGTGAAATTACGTACTTTAAACCAAGGCAGTACAGAACAACCAGCTTAAGGTGGAACCCGCCAATACAGCCTACGTTAAACATCTCTACTATACATGACTTTTTGTCGCTAAACTACTCGCCGCAGAGCGGAAGACATATAGCGAATAATAATGCCAACATTTCAGCAATGCTCAGTCCCGTTCAGTTACTTAATTTACAGAAATAAACTCCTTATGTATACTGAACTAAGATGTAAATTTTTCCGTAAATTATGTTGAACTGATATGTGTTAGTAAACCAAGGCAAACGGTCGTGTTGACCGTCTTTATCTTCAGCTGCATGCTCACATGCGTCAGTCACACTTAGTCACATGCGTCATCGCATGCATATGCCTACACACATACATTACATACATAAGGCTACAAAAATAAAATTACGGTACTTTATGTTTTAAAATCTCTATAATTTTACTGTCAACAATGTGCTGACGCACTTCCAGCTCGTTCATATTTCGTGTCTGTTCACAGATGCTGTAAGTTGTAGAACGGTCATCTGTTATTTGAATATAAATTGCTCGGTTAACAGT
Organism: Coptotermes formosanus; assembly: GCA_013340265.1. Classification (NCBI taxonomy): domain Eukaryota; kingdom Metazoa; phylum Arthropoda; class Insecta; order Blattodea; family Rhinotermitidae; genus Coptotermes; species Coptotermes formosanus. Next base: position 743,351 of record BLKM01001341.1, on the reverse strand, counting down.
AGCATGAAATGCATAGTAACCTGAAACTAGTCTCTCTAACCTGATGTCACTAGCAAAATATTACAATACCTGCATGACACGACTGACCACATAAACTACCAAACACACTGTAAGACACCATGGCGTGTCTTCCAGAAATCATAAAATGTAAACGCATCGGGCTACATTGTGTTTCTGCTATAAGACATAAATTGAAGTTTCTCAGTCCCCTACTTTTATTGATTAACAAAGAAGATGAGTTATTATTCATTAGCTGCATCTGACACTGACGTCACTAAATAACTTATGAGGGAAGGGTTCAGGGTCATATTCTTGACGCAATGTGCTGTTCCTATACAGCAACTGCCATATGCTGACAGCAGTCGGAAGAATTTCGTCATGAAACTTTAATTAGGACTCCAAACTCCTGACAGTGATTTCAACTGAAGTGCAGAACAGGAACTCCACAAAAATGTAGTGTATCAGGCCCGAATTTTAAACTATATTTCTGTTAATTTTGCGAGATTTGTTGTCTTCTTCGAAAACACAGAAGATGGAGGCAGCAAGCACCTCCGAAATATTGGTACGCATAATCTTATATAAATGGATAAGCAGTCGAATCTCAGAAGACTGGAGTATTCAGTGTTCTCTTTATTAAAACTCTATTGCCTATGTAAAATAGTACTGACAAATTTTTCCTCTGAAGCCGCGGTATCTTAGTCGGTAAATTAGCAGGCTTCAAGCTGAAAGTAAGGTAGCCTGAGAGATTGCGTTCATTGTCACAAAGTCTTTGGTTCGAATGCAAGTTGGTTCTATGGCCAACTACACACGAGCTCAAAATACCCATGAGCCAAATGACAATTTACTGTGGAGCTACCAGTGTACTTGCCTACATAGAATGAAATAACACTTGAGCAGGACTTCAGTCTGCGCGATAGAAAAGTTTGCTAAGGTTAAGCTATGAATTTTTTATTATGAATTATTAGATCTCATTGCTTAAAATGAAAGAACTGGAAGGCTATGACTAGGCTACAGGCTGGGAAGCTAAGGAAAACTCTTTTTAAGTTCCCGGCAGGGAAAAGAGGTTTTCATCTTTTCCAAATGGCTCAGATAGGCTCTGTGGCCCACTCAGCTCCCTTTTCCAAATGGCTCAGATAGGCTCTGTGGCCCACTCAGCTCCCTTTTCAAGAGGCACCGGACGCTTTTTCCCGGGCCGGAACAACGGCCGTGGCCTAAAGTTCACCACTCATCTCCATCCAACGCCTAACGCAAGAATGACTGGAACAATATATCCACTACCAAACAAGCCTTAATGGCCTGAGTAAAGACCATTTTTCTCTCCGTCCTTATCTTGTGTCTTCCAGATCACTTTGGACATTTATACATACGTCGAATTTTCGTAAGATCAAACAGAGTTTAATCAAATTTTAAAAAGGAAAATCATTAACACGCGTAAAGTACGTAAAGTTCAAATATGTCCCTATGCTGAGCTGGGCACAGTGCCCTGAAAAATGTATGGGGAAATGTAGATATAGCAGTCACTCTCTTCCTCGGTACTAGTTGAGAAACAAGTGGTTAGCTTCACTCCCTGCATTTTTACTCCCACAAAAAATATCGAGTATGCCTTATCCTATTCATTTCAGACGTTTTGTTTAATAAATGCATCTACCGATGCTGTGTTTGATGGTTTATTTATTTTGCTAATTTTGTAAAACACCAATTGTATTGGCATAAAATTTAAGATAACTTAGACACATTTTGTAATGATGCAGAGCTCCACAATTTATACGTGTAATTAATATATTGTACACATCTTCTCGTTCTGTTGCAAGTACCCTGCGTAACAGAACGACATCTCCAGCAGCAAAGAGAAGACAGGCCATGAGCTTGTGACAAAGTCCCAGTGTGAGGGTCTTATTGCTACAGACATATTTTTGTTGGTGTTGTTTTTGCTGCTATTATTACTTCATTATAACAACGGCCTTATCATTATGTTGTAGAAACAAAAACAACAAAAATGTAACTGAAGGCAACAATTTTGAGAGCTGCACAACACTCAGTGAACTACCGCGTGTCTGGCAAACATTCGAGCGTGAAATACTAAAACAGACCCAAGTTAAAATGGAATTTGAGTAACTTCATACGAACGTATTTAGTTATGTTGCGTGCAGGTGAGTACTCGTCTTCTTTGCTTTATTCGCAGCCACGTACAGAGCCCCAAAGCAAAAGCAGCTTCAAACTCAAGAACCCGGAGGGCAGCAATAAATTAATAACAATGTACCTGTCATAAAAACTGCAGCACGTGCGTCTATATATCGTCAAAAACATCCACAGATTTCGAAAGCTAATTTGAGAGTCAATGCAAAGACCTCAGTACGTAGAAGAATACAGGCTGAAGTTATGTTCTATTCACATCCTCTATTCTCCAGTTCTCAATTCGAAATCAACGTAATAAGCACTTCAACGCTGGAACACATAAACTGCAGAGTAATCAATAAAGCAACCCAGAATGTTCCTGCAACAGAAGGATGGAGCCTAATCCGCCATTTCGGCTCTTCAAAAAGATTCGGACCTTCATCGGCAGTGTCACTCTTCAAATCCTTGTACAATTTTATCAATGAGGGAGCAATTATACAATTGGATGAAGCCGACTGGACCAGAGGAGATGTGTCGGGGTGATAGCGTGCCCCTTCCTCCAGAGACCACCCAAGTCGAGCCGCCACGTCCACGCAAAAGCAGTCTAACTAACAGTACTGCTTCGTCGAAAGAGAAGGTGTTGTTCGTTACTGCATTAAAGGTATCCAGGGTATACGATACGATACGATACGATACAGGACGTAGAATGCAATGATGATTGTCGGTATTAAGACGGAAGTAGAAGAGAAAATGGATAAAATGAGGACACATTAAAACAGGATCTTTTTACTAGCATTCAGCTCAGAATTTTCTGTGCTACGTCTCATATAAAATACAAATAACTGTATCTGTTGTTTCATAGGGCTTTAAAACTTGGTCGTCCAGCCTAAGAAAAAACCAAAGATTAAGAGCTTTTGGGAAAAGGGCGTGTAGGAGAACAGATGGACAAATATGAAAGTACCACGGTGGAGACAGTTAAGTACTGAGAAGCATCGTAACATACACTCTTCAGCCGACATTATTTTATGACTCGACAGCCCTGCCTGTTATTATTGGGGTGGCCATATTAGTGAGGATTAGATAGAGGGGACGTTTGATCAGGAATGGTGAATAAAGGGTTCGCTTTGGAGGCATAGTCTGATGTCGAAGGATAATTTTAAAATGGATCTCAGAGACAGAAAATAGGGCATGTGAATTGGATTAATCTGATCCACTCTAGGGTCCAGTGGTGGAATCTTGTGAACACGGTAATGAACACTCAGGTTCTATGAAAATGTGGATCATGGCAGCTACTAGCTTCTGAAAACAGGATTATGTTCTGTGGAACTATTTAGTCTATGACCACACGATAAAGAAAATAAGAAAAATATAAGGGTAAAGATGTCCCTGTATAAGATAGGAAGCCACAGAGTGGGAGCAGACAAACATTGCAGTAGAATGAGGCAAGCAGTTGGCTTTGTGCTTTTGCTGTTTTAACCCCAGGAAGAAACCCGCTGCCCATTGAATAAAGAAGAAGTAAATCAATTAAAAATATCCCATTTTTTACTCGGCTTATTACAGGAAATATCGATTCATAAAAAAAGCTTCTGAAAATTAAAGGTCCTTTCGAATTTCTGTAATGAAATAAAACATAGCACTCACAAGAGTAAGGTATTTGTTAGGTAAGCCGCTACGAATATTATGTGGTTTGTTGGTAAGGTTCTAAAACAGTGCATAAGAATAAGAATTTGTTACATAACCTGTCATTCAGCAAATCCAATATGAGAAATACTTGTACATAAAACTGTGAATACAGTAATGAAGTGTCGATTTCCGTAATTCGCGGGGTATACTTACCATTGAGTTTAGATTCTTACAGCTCCCTGTGCATTTATTAGTGCTATACTTGGGTTAGTGTTGTTCAAATTGGGCCACCGGCTAACACTTAAAACTAAAGGTATTTTATACAGTTATTAAAATGCTGTAATTACATTCTTGTTTTCCTTTCTTCCATTTTAGAGTATATCCTAAATAAACTGAATATTTATAAGTAACGCAATTTCCAATTATGTAATAGCCTTACTTTTCTATTTGAAACGTCCACTTCAAATGCCATTTAAAACGGAAATCGATCAAGTAAGAACAGATAACCGAACTGTCTTTGGTAAGTGGGCGCTCTGTTATTCACACTCAATAAAATAATAGGCAGTACTGAAATTGTATGGGAAACGAACAGTTAGTGTGTTGGTACATTTTGACACAATAATAATCACAAAACACGGCCAACTCAAACTGCCTGTGGACCTATTATTTAGTTCTTAGTCTTACATAATTAGTGCCACCTGAGAGAGCTTTTCGTGTTGTCAAAAAAGGACTCTGCTACATGGAGTTGTTGTTACTGACAAGTGTTTCCAAAAACAGGTTTGATAACACAAAGAACAAAAGTGCATGTGTGTATATTGAAAACATAATTGCTTCCCTGAAAGACAGCTTGCTTATATTACGCTTATTTAATGATGATTTGGTAAGTTTTAATCATATTCACAGCTTTGTGGGCACCCTACATGATGACCGCTAAGAAAGTGGTGCGTATATAACGATGAGCATGCGCGTTTGTCTAACATAGTCTCCTGTCGGCCGTCATCTGTACTTCTGTCGTGGTGAAGCAATTTCGTAGCATGTAATTAATTTATTACAATATACTTCGCCCATTAGTCTTTTTCTTTAAATATGGTGACCAAAGGAGACTCATGTCAGTTGTAAGACATCAAGAACTCGTGCTTTCAATTATATTAATTAACAGCTCAAGCACTGTGGAAGAAGTAATTTAAAGGGTTCAAAGTCCACCGGATCACAGACAACTTGTAAGACGTATACACGTTTTTAGATGACTTAATTTAGCACGCGGTGTCGAAGTTGTTGCTATAACTGCGTGCAACACACATGCTAAAACATATTGTATGAGACAAACAAATGTACACACTTCTATTTTGTTATATTTTCCATAAACAGACAATATTAATATTATATCTGGTAGAAGGAATATAAAATTCAAGTAATTTAAAAAATAATTTTTCAAATCTATTAAACTCTTATTTGATGTTTAGGAATGGGCTTGAATAAATGACCTAAATCAAGAGATAAAATTTCATGGGCTGCAACTCTGCATGCGTGCGCCCACGCCAATATACATATTCAAGATAATTTAGTAAAACTACCCTGCTACGGACTCTACAGTAGGGCTTCTAATGCCTGCACTTATGTAGGGCCTCATGTGTCAAAAACGTTTCACAAAGCAATTTATTAATATTACTGTTCGCAAACCAAAAATTAATCTAAAGCGACAAATTCATTTCGGTTATGATCCACTTTGTTATTTTTAATTAATGTGGTTTTGGATGGCCACAAACAAGCCTGACAACGTATTTATTGGCCTGGCGATCAGTCAAGAATTTTGAGAAGGCATTCATAGAATACGTGTTTAGTAAATATCTATATTAATCATAATCAGAGTCTGAATGTGAATAAGTTGATTTAATGACCAAAAGTTCAGTACTAAAGGGCATGATTTATACAGTAACAGAAGTTGGAAGACGCTACAGAATGGATATTAAGACGAAAAATTAAGGTCACCAGAATCCCAAGACAAACTGTTTCCAATACTGATTACTGCACATCAAAAACCACACGAAAATGTTGAATATTTCAACAATCAGAGTAGCCTGATAAAAATGGCGTAAGGTGTACATGTGATACTAAATCCACTTTTTCTACGGCAAAAGCGGCATTCAACAAGAAGGACACACAAATTGGACTTAAATTTAAGAAACAAAAGTTTAAATTCTACAGTTGAAACATAGCTTTGATGGTGCTAAAACTTGGACATTTTGGAAAAAATATCAGAAATATTTTGAAAGTTCTAAAATGTGGTCCTGGAGAAGGATGAGGAAGATCAGTTGGACTGATCGTGTGAGAAATGAAAGAAGCGGAAAGGAACATCCTTCTTACAAATAAAACGAAGGAAGGTTAACAGGAGTGGTCACATCTTGCGTGGGAACCGCCTGCTAAAATAGCTTATTGAAGGAAAGATAGAGGGACGGGAAGTAGAGAAAGAAGACGCAAGCAGCTAATGGATTACTTTAATGAAAAGAAAGGTACTGGAAGCTAAAAGCGAAAGCATTATGTTGCAGTCTGTAGAGAACTCTTTGGAAGAGGTTAGGGAACTGCTGCCAGACAGACTGCATAATCAATGGATTCAGTGAATTAGTATTTTAGGAATGCCTAGAAACGCGGAGCTATGAATTTATATGTGTTAAAGCACTGTACAGCACCAGCCATCAGTAGAACCATGAAGACGGGACTCAGTCAGTCCCTGAAACGTCGGAAGAATTTCACACTGTGACGCGGCTGCCTGCCCGAGAAGATTTTATCGAGCTGTGAATCTGCCGGGAAGATAATTTGTACGTGTTGAGTCAAGAGAGATGAGGGCTGTTGACGGCTTATTTATCATAATGGCAGTAGTCCTTATGATATAGTGTAGGCTTATACCGTCGAAAACATAAGGTTAGTAAAGGATAATGAATCAGAAAGGGCTCAGAACTAAGCAAGCCTTGGTGGAATCGTTTCAGGTAATATATATTAATGTTCCTGGAACGCCTTGAAGGACATCATTTGGGATATTTGAACACAGGGCCTTTCGAAAACGAAGAAAAAGCAACACAATCAGTCGCAACTTTCAATATCGTGACATAATTTCATGCCAAACGACTTAACAAAAGAACGAAAATTCTCGGTCACTGCAGCCAACATAATTCAAGCACATAAAGCAGAAGCACAAAGCACCATTTTGTACAATTCCTGCCTATACTCTTAAAACTGTAAAGAGGAATTTCAAAATGTGGGTAATTCCTCTGAGATTTCTAGGTAGCGCAGCTGTTGCAAGAACGCCTTTCTTATGGGTCATCTCTATTTGACGGAGAACCATTCGAGTCCTCTGCGCTTGCAAGGAAACCATCTCAACTACAGGCCTGCGTCCTCGACAAGTTATCATCTGCATTCTCCGTGGCTTAACAAGAAACCCGTTTTTATGAGAAAGAGTTTCCTAATTCTTCTAATGCATGTGCTGCCGAAGAGGTAAGAACTGGTTGTGAGTTTTAAATATGGTAACTGTGCCCAGATTAATTTTGCCAAGGGGTGTAAGGTATCTCTACACACCTGGGGGGGGGGGGGGAGGGCGCTGTTAACACAGAATCAGCACCTGCATACACGAAGTTGTCCCAAAGTTTTAAAAATGCAGCTGTTATAAAATTGGAGATTGACGTAGTTATTCTCAAGCAGAGAGATACAATCACCGCTCATAGCAAGCAGCTCTCGAAATGAGTTGCATAATTTATTGTACATTCCGTACATTCTAAAATTCTGCCACTTTTACAACTAAGCAGGTGGTGTTATTTCCACAATGGTGATAGTTTTATGAAGTTGGAGCATAAAACCATTCTTTATTGTAGTTAGTTCCCTTAAGCCATTGTTGGTGTGGAAGCGGCTGTATTGGCTTTTGGCATCTACCAAGAGCTCACTCAAACCTCGTGCGATTTATGACCTAGAGAACCCCCTCCTCGCGTCTTAACTTTCCGCTCCAACACGATATTTCTAAAAAGAACACAGCCCCCTAAAACACCGTTGCTACAACACATCAGGACACACTTACATACACTTTTCATTTTCTTTTCCTTCCTCCCATTCTGTTGTGGTCAGTACCCCAACTCCTTTTTCAACGGTTTATGTAAAACTGGTGTAAGTCACTGGACGTTGAAGGTTGGAAATGTCTCGCAAACACACTGTAAAGCGACACACGTACCTAAGCCAGTGGGTGTATCGTGCATCCCTCCATTTTTTGACGCGAGAGCGTGTTCTGATTGTTCATTTCCTTCACTTTCCCAACCGGACTTTTCTTGTACCCTTTAGGTGCACTGGTATCAACTCCCAACAAAAGAACTAAGGAATTTTTAGAACCTTTTTTTTTTTCGTAAATCGTCTAATAACATCAGTGATCAATACTGAGCGCAGTAATAATGCATTTAACAGCTCGCAATAGTCCTTAATTCTTCATACGATAACCCACTAAATTTATATGCACAACAGTCCTTTACATTTTAAAGGTTCGGGTTAACCTGAATTATATTTAAGCATTTAGTATGTACCGCGCAGCAAATACACTCATTTTCCGTTATAACAGCTATAATTTACTTCGGTACGGGGAAATAATTGCTATTTTTCTGAGATCCATAAGAAATATAAATGTACACTGTGGGCAGAACGTAAAATTTCTAAGTGTTCAAGCCTGGTGGTGGATGAGGAGACCACTTGGTTTAGAGGGTTAAGAACTGATAATCTGTCAGCTGATAAGGACGCTGATAGTTTGTTACGTAATCAGAAATTTTATTACTTTTTCAACAAGGGCACACCACTGGATCCCAATCTCAGCCAAATTCATCCTCTCCACAATCTAATACCTTACTTCTCTAAGACTGATTTTAATATCCCGCCATCCACATCTAGTTGTTCGTTCCTTCCAGGTTTTCCTACTAAAATTTCATAACATTTTCTCATTTCTTATGACACTACGTACCCACCTCTTCTCATGCATAATGCTTATAACATTCTAAACAGGTGAAATAGACCCCTCAAACCCCCAAGCATTTTAAAATACTTTATCATACACCTACAATGCCCTCCTCCACTACTCTGTTGTACCCATCCTTCAGGCAAGTGCTTTCTCTGGGAAGAAAATAAAATTTCTGCCGCCTCACTGCTATGGTCGTAGCGTGACGCTGAACACTCATCTCTATCCAGTGCTGGCGTTAAATAACGTAGAGTTATTCTTTCACTTCCGTAGACACATGCCATTTACCGTAGGAACCCGTTGCCTAACTCAGTGTTTGATTAACCATCACGGACTACGTAGCTTAGAAAACGATTCGACATTTCAGCTTAGTTAAAAAATATAAAATTTTAATTACTAATTGGTTACATTTTTCTACACAAATGTATCATCTTCACACCTAAACGCTTGATAATACAATAACCAGTAGGAGTTGTGTCAACTAGTGTTTCTATATCCAACTTTATTCCTGTATTGCCTATAATAGTGTTTCACAACAACTATTTGGCGGAACATTGTAAGGGCTGCAACAATAACTCCTGCAGCAAATACACGAACATTGTAAAATACAGATACAAATTCAAAGTATCCTTCAAAATATCGCGGGAAATTTTGTCCGGGAACTGGCAATGCCGGACTAAACGCTGTGTGCTACCAACTGCATCTTTTTTACGTGGCACGTAAATGTTCTCACAGGTGGGGGTTTATCGGGATATGTAAAAATTATTTTAGGGGTTCATCCACTGAAAAAATGTTCGGAAACACTGGTCTCTGATACGGTGCATGGGTTCGTGGTAACATTTTCCACCGCATCTTTTGACAAAATACAGCAAAACATTGTTTAGACCTATATTACATTTACGCTGAACACAGAATACCCTTATTGTTTCATCCACGAAATGTAAAAACCAAAGGACGAAGGCCTGCCCAACCGCCTGCTTAGTGGGTCAACGTCTTCTGGTGGTCGGCTTCACATTAGATTTGTTTTATACTATACGGACCCTGCAGCTGGACGTCTTCTGGAATGTGATCAAGATACTTCGAGGAGAGAAAAACTGATGATCCAAGCTAGGGAAGAAGAGAAGGGAAGCGGAGTGGTCAACGGTTGATCTTTTCTTACGGGGGACGGAACCTGATCCGATTGGGCCACATTGCTGTACCTGCTGGAGCCATGGTCCCTCCTTCCCGCAACAAATTCATAATGCTAAAGTGATATAAAAAGCAACACCACTATTCAAAGAATAACAGACAATTAGGTGATAAGCCGCTGGGTTATTACACCGTGTAGGATCGAAGGTTTTTCTGACGTTTCGGTGGAACCAGCTGTCTCCTTTTCCAGGGCGGCTACTGAATTCATTTTATGTAAATCCCTCAGCACTCGATGGTGAAGCTGAAGATGGAGGCAGTACGTTTCTCCGAAACGTCGAAACAAATTTGTCGTCCTATATGGTGTAATAAGCCAGACCACCACACCATTTTTATGACTGCTACTGTGAAAACCTGAAAACGTACATGATTCCCATTGTACAGGATTACCGCGCCAATCGGTCGAGGGGTTGGTGAATATTGGCTATGTTCTTACAGGCTGAGATGAGTAGCTCTCTTTGTTTCCTTTCGGCTTCCTTCTGATTCATCCTTCTAGTAGCGTCTCTTCAGAATTAACCGATAAACACTCGTCGGGTTTAAGTGATGTAGGCAGTTGGAGCTATACTGAATTATGTTAAGAACAAACCTAACGTGCCTCTGACATGCCAAGCCCTATACTGTGGTAGAAGCAGTATGTTTCTCCTTTCATACGCACATACCAAGCTGCACGGAGTCACATTAACGTGGGAGTCTTTCAACCCCGGAGCTTTTCTAAGAGTTCCGCCCATGAATCTCTCTTTGTTATTTAGCTCACTTTACAAGAAAGGAACTACTTTCTCCACTAAGGTCACAGAAGACTACGTCAAGATTAAGTAAAAATTTATTATTATTGTGTTACTTTCTATTATTATTATTATTATTATTATTATTATTATTATTACACATGTTTCAGTACCAGTTAAGTAGAAAAAATTAAGTTCAAAATCACTGCATGTGTTTCTATTTTGAGGTTCCCACAGCATAGACTTCAAGATTATGTTCTACTGGAAGGTGCCGCCGTGTAAGTTAGTAGTGACGTGTGAATATATCAAGTGAATCTTGCCTCCATCTTCATGGTAGACTGAACAACAAGGCAAGAGGTTCATCCGAAACGTTGGCAACTCTGCCAAACTGTAAGGAGACAAAGGACTAAGGCAGCACATTTCAACCAACCGTTGTTACCTATCTACCACACCACAAGGCGACTGAAGACGACACCGGCAGCTTCACCCCGAAAGTTCCTTCATATCTACCATAAAACAGGGAGGTACATCCAGTCTTTTTAGGCGGTTTCGCAAAATTTGAAAAACGACTATTAACTGTGTCATGTCTGTCCGTCTGTCCGTCGGTCCGCATGAAACAATTCGGCTCCCAATGGACAGATTTTTATGAAATTTAATATTTGAGGATTTTTCTAAAATTTGTTGAAAAAATCAAGTTTCATTAAAATCCGGCAAGAATAACAGGTAATTTGCATGAAGATTTATGTACATTTATGATAATATCTCGCTGAATTGTCCTCAAAATGAGAAATATTTCAGACAAAATTTGTAGAGAAAATCAAGTTACCCATTTTATGTTCAATAATTTTTTTTCGAATATCGTGCTGTTTATGGGAAAATGTGGAAAAATATGGTAGATCCAGACAGGCCACTGGGGACAAAAGTATATGACGCAAGGAAGATATGACTTTCATGCAGGATAACTGCGGCAAGGATACAGACACAGATTCATAATATTTAACACTTCTTTTACACGGCAACTATTGTTACGCGAACGCGCATTATTGTTACGTTATAAGTACAATGCCTAATTTGTGCCAGTTATCAGTTCATCTTTCTTTTGTTAACCGAATTCTTCGTGCTTGCTTGAAAACTCCGGTTAAAGCAGCTGATACGGTATTTCATATATGGATACAAGGACCGCAATATACGGCTTCCGTGACCTGCCATATTCATTAGAATGTTGAGTCACTTCGGTTAGCTTTCAGTTGCATGAGAGCAGAACTAGTTAGACTGCAGACTTTGTCTGCTTCAGTTTCACAGCATTAAACCTGACATAATTCGCCAGCGATCTCAGTCACCAGCGGCAGAGCATAATTATGTTTAGAGTTCTGCTTGTCGTTGTTGCAACACCAGCTATGGTTCAGTAACTCATGTAACGTTCAACTGGAGCCACAAGAAGCGACGTTCTCAGTAACATTAAGAGCACCTGACAGGGAGATACGTCTGTGCCTCAGAGCAGAGTGACTCAAGCGGGCTTCCTCTGACTTGTTCTCCTGAAGTTTCCGGTTCGATCCTCCATGGTGACGCCGAATATTTCACCGAGGTTTCTAATCGCTTTACTCAGGCCCTCCAGGTGAATGTCATAAACATAAATTTAAAATTGTCCATACCGTGCACATATGAATTTCATTTGTATTATTATTATTATTAGCGTACGGGTGGTTGAGGCACTGCGCTACAAACCGGCAGGTCGGGGATTCGATTCCCGATGGTGTCAGTGGATTTTTTTATTGACATAATTCTTCCGGCCGCACTATGGCCCTGGGGTCGACTCAGCCTCTAACAGAAATGAGTACCAGGAATATTTCCTGGGCGGTAAACGCGGCCGGTGCGTATGGCTGACAACCTGCCACCTTCATGTGCCGACTGTCTAGAAATCTGGGAGCCTCGACCTCCTGGAACCCTGTGGGCCTGTTCAGGCCTGTAATTCAAGTCGTAAATATAACACAAATTAAGCTACGACCAATCCTTCCACATCCTTTACAATCCTATCACTCGATAATATACATTCTGGCTTACATAAATTACGAATAAATAAAATTTGGCTTTAAACTCCACTTCTTTATGTGTCGGTCTTCTCAAATTTAGTAGCTCTAACATAATTTCGGTAACAGAGTATGTCTGAGGTTTATAGTGAATGAAATACATCACGCGTAGACAAAGAGGGTTAAGTTACGTTCATCTAACTTTTGTCCTCAGGACCTGACTCGGGAAATACATTAAAAAGCGTGGAATGCGCATCATCTCTAAAACAAAACAAAGATAAAATTCCCCTTTGTAGGCTATCTTTACAGCAAAACAAAATTTTAAAAATACTGGAAGCCGTATATATTGCATTAGAGGCTACACTTATTCCTTAAGCAACTCTTTCTATGGGAGCAATGCGAGCAGGTCCTTGTGAGTATTAGGCCTATGTGCTTCTCCTTTAGTCCTCTGTAGCTACCAACTCATCGGACAAGAAAGACAGCAGTCTTGTGGAATGGACCGGGCGAAGGTCCTCCTTGTCTGGTGGGCAGCACTTGTACCTTTATTATCACAGTTGATGTGTGTGTAGTTGTAATGTTGTCTGCAGACTGAACCAGAGACAGGGCTGAGGAAATTTATAGGTTACGAGAGCTCAACTCCCCCTTCGTCCGACGGCGAAGAAATAAAAGGACGAGTATCTTGAAACGTGCAACAGCGGCTTATATTGCAAGTTAAGTAAAACAAGGATTGAATTTTTATCTGCCATTCGAAACGTTATGCTGTTCAGGTTATCTCCGAATTAAGACAGAAAGGAAGAAGGAAAATAAAAACGGAAAAAGAAGAGCTAGAGATGAAGTAAAGCAACTACTGCTCTGTTTCTTCCCGTAAGTCCATATAATATCCTTCGAATTCTTGTCATATTGCCTCTATTGTCCATTAATTGGAGAAACAAAGTTCGACAGAAAACAGGCAAAGTTTTGTTCCGTGCTTTATAATTTTTCTTGTCTGTATACTGTACAGCATAGTCTGAGCGTCTGGGCACATTAGTATCCATATAAGAGGCAGTAAAAAAAAGGTCCGATAATATAAAGAATGGATTAACACTTCACAGCAGTCACAAGCTTGCCTGCCCTGTCTTGGGATGGACTGAGGACCAGTGGTGCAAGTTTCATTACGTCGGTTGGCGTATGGACCTCAGGAGACGCAAGAAGAATTCATATACACAACTACATTTTTAACATAAAAGAAGCAATGTATGTATAAAGGTAACACTGAAGCGCGGTCGCGTAACCATTGCTGCCGTAGAAAAGCAACGAGTGTTACATATTCTGAGTGTATGTCTGTAGCATAATTTACCCAGCATGCAAAACGCATGCGCCGTATCATATTGTCATCCGTGGCCTGTCTGGCTCTACCATATTTTTCCACGTTATCTTATAAAAGTTACGATTTTAAAAAGATATTATTGAACATAAAATATGTGTTTTGGTTTTCCCTACTACTTTTTTCTGAAACGATTCTCATTTTAAGAAGAATACAGCGAGATATCATATATTTGCATACGTCTTCATGTAACGTATACTTCACTCCTGTCAAATTTTAATGAGACTTGAATTTGCTCAACAGAGTTTCGGAGAATATTCAAATACTGAATTTCATGAAAATTCGTCCAGTGGGGGCCGAGTTTGCAACGCGGACGGAGTGCAGACATGACGACGCTAGCAGTCGCCTTGCTCAATTTTGCGAACGCGCCTGAAAACAAAGACAGTAAATATGAATGAAACACGTGGGACGCCTGCAGATAGGCGTACATGTAATTCCATTAGCAGCACGGAGTATAAAATACAAGCCGAGAGAGAAGGACAGGAAATCAAAGATGCAAATGTGAAACTGGTGCTAGGATATATCACCGGCGTACCTTAAATCGTGTGAATCCCCGTAGTGACTACCAGTACGGTCGGTGCTTATCTCACTAACTCACATTTTATACGCGGAGATTTAGCCTAAAATCGATCTCCTTCACCCTTATGTGTAAATCGTCTACTATCGCTCCAGCCTCAACTCGTACCTCACAGAGAACGCAGTCTGTCTTTGTTTTAAAGACCAATCACATGAAAGTATATAGGTCTTCAAGTAACGCGCCTGTCATTTTTGTTCCATTTTCACCAAAATGATAATATGATCACAAATTGTAGTAAAAATCTCAAATATTTCCGTTGGGAAAAGTGCCCTTCCATGCGGACGGACAGACATGTCCAAGCTTACAGTCTCCTTTTGTAATCGTGTTGCGAGCGCTTCTAAACCTCCACATTTTGCACGCACAGTGTACTATAATTCCACACAATTCTCACACTCAACACCGAATTGTTTCTCTGTGTACCATTAACTCTTTGCCCTTTGTAACCGCGACGGAGTTTGTCCTCAAAGAGCTACGGACTGAATTTGTACACATTATAATTTTAAGGTTAAACTTAATGCAGGTTGACCACTGTTACACCCCCCAAAGAAGACAAAGGCCAAGCCTGAAGGTATAACCAGTCCAAGTATTTAATATTTCGGAGCTCTTTCCCTGCAGTTTTTGAGTACTCAGAACTGTGTGATCACTTCCGTACATTCAACTATTTTTGTCTGCACGGAATGCAGGCTCATTAGAGATCCCCCGAAGTGTAGAATAATGATGATTTGTATGATAATTAGTGGCAAGAGAAACACGCCCGTAGCGTGATTGGAGCCTGCGGTTAGCAGTTGCTGGATGTGCTAATGTGAAGCGTTAACGATTGCAGGTGACGAGACTGGCAATATTACATTACTGCTTGCAACATGGATGAAGTTGAACATCGTATAACATTTGGAATGGAAGACAACGACAATGAGACTGCATGTTCATGTTTGAATGGACATTTAAAAAGAAAGTTCGAAGGTTTATGCAGAATAAGTATACTCAACAGGGGTATCCATACACGAGTATTAAATGTTTCAAAACTTTAGTCACATAAGAATTATAAGCATAAGTTTTACTGATATTTAATAATTACAGCTTTTTTAAATTAAAGAATTGTGACCTGTCACGTATATAGACTTCTTGTTTAATTTCACATCTCATCGTTTTGCTCTTGTGCACAAATAGAAAATGAAGAAGTGTGGAACCAAATACCGCGGTTGGCCCAGCCACATAAAAATTGAGAAGTGAGGGCAGAATACTCGGTTTCCGCAGTTTTCAAAACCGTCATTGATAAAAGTTCGACAAATCTGTGTGCCTCGCTTTTGTATAAGGCCATGCTACCTAGTCCCAAATAGCGCAGTTCTTGATACACTAACAGTCACTCAGCCAATCAAGAAATTTCTCACCTTCTGTGCACCAACAGCAACGTTACAAGCGCGTTTACAAACGCCACTAACTCTATCCTATTCCGAGTTACAATCAGCCAGTTCGCATCCTAAAACTTTGTCCTGTGAGTTACACTTTGATATTGGCCTTCTATCGCCGACTATGCAGTCGAAGTGAGCCCACTCCTGCAGATTTTACACGTGAAGTTTTATGCCTTTTCCCATCTCCCATTCGCCCCTTCAAAAACAGAATATCAGAACCAATCTACATTTGGATTGATTCTGGTACTTTATAATTTCATTTTATACTTTTAATGCATCTAAGCTTTGTGTTTTATATTCCTGAAGATGGCCACATGGTCGGCCGAAACATGTAGGAGTTTAATGTGTACACAAATTAATTTTAATACACTTATGTGCACTGTTAGCACCATTATTTTATATGGCGCTAAATGGGTTCAGTGATCTTACTGTATAATACAGTATCACGTAACGTGCCAACAGTCTGATACTCAGGAAGAACACGTGACGTGCGATAACTCTGGTCGCAACGAGGCGGAGTCTGATTAGGCAGTAGAGGTGCCTAACAGCTAATGTTTTCTTTAAGGGAAAAGGGGTTTTTTCATTATTGGCGAGAATCTAATTCTTGAAAACGTTAAATGGGCCTTACTGAAAATTAATGCTTAAGTACCTCAATATAAAAAGCAGGACTTTTGAGTATCTCTGGTTTCTCTTCATAGTTGTGTTTCCTACATGATTCTAAATCTTCAGCATAAGCTGTCTCTTTAGTGTGCGTATAAAAACTGTCACTAACTTGACACATGTTAATGGGCCTGGTCTCACAGTTGGAAGTTTCCTGGAAGTAATATCGATTCCAGCTGGCCTGACATGCTCACTAATAGTTCCCTCGATCCTGCTCCGTCATCCGTTCATCCCTTTTCACCTCTCGTAAGCGTCATGTGCAACAATTACTGACAGAAAGAACAGGATTGGGAAATGAAGCAGGAAACGGTAAGCACAGTGGTCACACTATCAATGAATTTAAGTGTTAAAATAAAGTAGATGTCATTAACACTGTGTCAAATCAGATAAATAGCTGGCACAAAGCAAAAGTTGTAATACGTGCGTATTCATTAGGAAAAGGGGCTAAGAAAACTAAGTCTGGACTCTGCTCTTACTCTTGAAGTCTCCCGAGGGAAACTGGTCTTAAAAGTTGCTTCGCTAACGTCTTACCTGCGTAACAGAAATGTTCAATATCAAATATTGCATTCTTTAGGTAAGAGTGGCGGTCAATTTATTTAATCGTACTGGCAGTAGAAGAAGAATTTGGGTAAGGAAGAGACAGAAAATGAAAGAAACTGCCTATAGAAGGTAAAATGTAAACTCATTTCTGTAATGGCCACAATCACTATATGAGTCCGTCAGGCTATAGGAAATAACAGGAGGTAAAACAGTGGGCTGTGCTGTTTGACGTTCCCCACAAAATACTGGAGGTCTTAAATAAAAGTGGGCAGGTGGGTATCGCCATCCTATGAACTGCGGCAGATGTTTAACAGATTCCATCCGATAATTACTTCTTAACTGCCATTTAATAACAAAGAAGCTGAAGACTAGCTTGATATGTACATAGCTCATTGCTTTTGTCTTTGAAGACAAGGAAATTATTGCCTAGAAACAGAACGGACAACACACATCTACGTTTACGACAATCATCAAACAAATGACTGTCACGAAATTTAAATCGAAAAGGGTTACAACTTTCAGAGCTTCTGTCCCGTGGAAAGAGACGTGTCGATTTCGAGTGGTTTTCCCAGAGTTTTGAAGCCATGTGAAAATGGGGGATTTTCTGAAGAACTTAACACCGCTGCCTTTATCTTGGTGAAGCTACTGTGATGATGATGATGATGTCGTCGTCGTCGTTGTTGTTGTTGTTGTTGTTGTTGTTGTTGTTGTTGTTGTTGTGCTTGTTCTTGTTTTTCTTCTTCTAGAATTTGCAGCTCGATTTACAGCTCGTCAAATATTAAGGTTTTAAGGTCTCAGGCGACGTTGTTTAACTCTGAAATTTTAGCAATAATCTGCCAAACCCTCTACAAAGAAACACACAGTCTTGCAAATTTTACTCACAATCAGCCAAGCCTTCATATTCCGACAGATACACGTCTTCTGTTCCAAAACAAGCCATAACCGTGCACTGAACGTTAGTTACGGTGACTAAAACCAATAAAGACACACACACAAGTTTATGAAGGCACGTTATAAACGTAGTAATGCCTCCTACATATTTCGCGGAGGTGCTTTACGAAGAATAAATACATTGAAATGTTATAAATTTTGTGAAACAATGCACATGTAAAACGTTAAATATTAAACTTACATCATTTAAAACACGCACCTCCTTCAGGATGGCCACATGAGTAGCCAAAACCTGTACGAGTTATTACTATGTGTATAATATATTTTCATAAACGTGTGTGCATTTGTTGGTTTTAGTCACCATACTTAACACACTTTCTGCTTCTATCCACTGTATATTAGTGCCCGGTATGCAGTTTTACGCACAATTAGCCAGGCCGCCCACAACCTCAAGAAATACATAGTTCTGTACTTGTACCCAAATTGATTCAGTTCCTACTACAGTCTGAGGAACACAGGCCTGCCATTTCATGTATTATATGAGGTATTACGTAATGGACTCTCATCTTTGATTCAAGACGCAACACAACAGACACTGACAGGCCTGTAAGCTACTTGCTCATTCACTTCAGGGTAAATATCACCAAGCCTTATGTCGCATTCTGGACGTTTTAATACAGAATTGATCTGCTAACAAACTTGGCCTATGTTTTAATCGGATGGCAAATTGCTGTCAGAACAAAATTAAAACTGTCGTGTTCTTTTGATCTGACAGGTCCTCTAAGAAATCGGTCTTGGTTCCCGTCTGCGTGTTTCCTTGTCGCGTGACCATAGTGACGAGCTTAAACAACCATGCCAGAGGCGGGACACGAACCTACAGCCGGATGCGGTTTACTTTCTGTCATGTTGGGGATCAAATTCTAGGCGCCTATATTGACCACTTGATAACAATTTACCCTCAGTTTCGCTTATAAGAGTTTAAATTTTACTTTCTTCTGTAGTGTGGAAACCGTATTATGAATAAAAACAACAATTTTAAGTAAATGTGCTTCAGATTCCACAACTGACGATGTTTAAAATGAATATAGGAAATACAAGAGTCTCTCTTCATCAAAAATTCTAACATTCAAGGTTGAATCAAATCCAGACAAGAATAACTATTCGGGAATAAAATAATTTCCTTTGCAAGGTTGGTTAAGCGTAAAAATATTCATGCTATCTTTTCCTTTGTTTTTTTTTATGTTTGTTTGTTTTTTGTTTGGTGATTGGTTGGGTTGTTGCTTGCTTGCTTGTTTATTTTTCGTTCTGCTCTTCTTTTTCTTCGTCATATCTTCCACCACCACCACCATCTCCTTCTCCGTCTTGCACAACATATTTAAAGCATAAACTAAATCTAACGTTGCTAAAGTATCTCTATATTGTATTTGTACAAAACTCATATGAACGCTTAAGTGTTTTTAGAGTAAACGTGTCTCATAGGACAACTATCCTCTTCATAAAAAGAATTAATGTGAAAGAATGAAGGGAAATAACTTTTACCGGCACAACTGATGTATAAATCAATAAACCGACAGCCAATAAATAACTGAACGTTGCGTTTATATAAAATGCAACCGCTTCATTGGGAACTACAGTAATATAATATCTAATCCACATCGACGCGCCTAAGGCAAAGAACTAATAAATCATGCTTGACGTTGCTTTGTTCCTAGTCCTACAACGTAAATTAAAATTTCATACCTGTCAAACTCATAAAATATCAGACAGTGTTCAAACAAATATTTTTTTACTCAGTTACATAACACAGATAATTCAACGAAACCCAGTTCTAGAGTAAGCCACGCTTGTATCAAAAAATAAACGTGATTGTGGAGGAAACAAAAGACAATCGAAATAAGCCGCTGCTGCTGCCGCCACTCGGTGCACACATAAATTACCGCCTTCGAGTGACTACCTTAACAACGCTTTCCTGTAATCCCAATAAGTTTCTGTCAATTATTTTCCTTTGAGAGAATACCCCTAGCAAACAAGCAGATTAACAAACAAACAATGTTCTAAAGTAACACTGACATGCAATCCATGTATGTATGTCTGTAGAGCATTAGATAATGTTAAACTTTTCACAGAAAGAAAGCGAACAAACAAATATAAATAAGAAAATAAAGTGGAAGTAGAACGTAATGGTCTTGTAAACATACAATGTACTGGGCTCAGAACAAATATAAACCTTGACAATCAGTTAACCTAACAAGAAAGCTCGCTGTCCCCATGAAGCACTTTAAATAAGCCAGTCAAGTGGCTTCCAATCATTGTGCCTAACACTTCTCTCTTAACCTTTTAAAGCCTAGCGGTAACTTTACATACCACCAGGTTTAGTATTAAAAAATTCTACGTCGTGCCCACATTGCCTTTATGTGTTTTGTACGGATATCAGAACAAACAGCAACTTTTGCCTTATAAAACATTAATAGACTGGTTTTATAACCGAAGAGGAGAGTGTTTGCAGCGCGGTACGCGCTGAGTCCTTATCTAAAACAGATAGGATTCGTCTTTAAAGGGTTAAACGTGCGATGCCCATTCAGGAATGTGATCCTCTGGCTCAGAAATACGTCTCGTTATCATTCATCTTTTATAACTAGTATCGCCTAAATTAAACACAGCAGGAATTGGTAGCCGTCTTTCAATTCCGTTATTATCTCCAAAAGTTGTATGATAACAATAATTACCATAACCCCGCCATCATTTATCATTATCATCATCATCATCAGCAGCAGCAGCAGCTCTACAACACATGAAGAGTCTTGCCTTCCAGGAAGTTTTCTCCACACTTCTTTACCTAAAACTCTTCTGCAGCGCATCATTATCCGCAGTTTCTTTATATCTCCAATAACTGCATCCAGCCATCTTGGTTTTTGTCTTCCCATTTTCCCTTTTCCACTGAATGTTGCGTATAGCAGTCTCTTTGGCATCTGCAGCCACGTTTTTAAAAAACAGTATCAACAGAATGCACGACAATCGAGTGCCTTCTTTAAAATTTAACAGGTGCTCGACTGGTCAATAAAGTCTCCGCCTTTTATGGATACTAAAGGTTCAATTCCGTCTTCACCTCAGTCCGCCCATAGTTCATACCCTGAGCTAGATGAGTCCAATTCACTTTCTCATATCGTATTGAAGACCCATTTTAGTCTTATTTTCATTTATACGGTTAGTTTTCCCACGTGCATTCTATCCTTTGAGTCTTCCAAACAAAAGTTTGCTTAATAATCTTTACGTTTGCCATCCCGTTGTGCTTAAAGGAAAATTATAATAACAAGATTAATAACAGCCGTGCAGCACAACTTCAAGTTGTGCTCCACGGCTGTGTTGTTATTAATATTGTTATTACAAAATTTTGCTTGCACGCTTAATTCTCCCATTCACACACATGTTATCTCATATTCTTCAGCCGATTGCTTCGTGTAGAATAAACCTGTGAATCATTATTTTCTTCATTGTGCAATATTCTTTATTGTTCTTCCTGTTCCTCTTTGAGGGACACTATATAGCCTTACACAGGAAGTGTGTGATTTTTCCTTGAAGTATGTTCCGAAACATGGAGGGTATGAAGGCGGTTGTCATTTAATTGTATCATAATACGCTTGACTTAGGCTTTTTTACCGATATTAGAAGACAACACGGACTTTACATAAACCTCTACAGGTGATCGCACCAACATTTTGCATTCACACCTCTCCGAAATACAATTTCAGAGCTCTTTTTAAGTTAAATGTGCCTATTCATTGGCACTGTGTTTATTTATCTAAGCATAGCAACACTGAACTTCACTAGTATAACCAGCGACTATGTAACATACAGCGATCTCCTCGTTTGCATGTTCTCCCAATAGTAATATCACACCGTAGGAAAGCTAACAAGCAACCTCTGTCATCGCGTTTTCCAATTATATGCTGCTTGTTACTCCTGCGATCTATCGGAAGATCATATGAACTTACAAACTCGGCCTCGGTGTAGCAAAGGCTCAAGTATATAGAGATTACTAGCTTTCAACAAAATCTAAATACACGTTGAAAGGAAAGCAAAGGTTCTCTGCACAATCCTCTGGTCTTCCTTACTGTTAATATCATCAGCAGTGTCCTGTTTTATGAGAGGGGAGGGATGCCCACCGGCTCGATGTAAGAAATCTGGGCAAGGAACAAATGCACATAGATCTTATATACCGTAAACAGTGCTAAAACAAAATCGGAATCTGAATTTAGCTAAAAACAAAAACCCGTTCGAGAAAGTAAAAGAGACAGATAATTTTCTCACTATGTGTATTTATGTCTTTCATATGGTACTTGGAACAAACAGCGATTGTTTACCCAAAGAGCATCTATCTACCAATCAGCGTTTTATTTCAAAATGTGAGTTTACTGTGACCTAGGAATTTAATTTATTTATATGTATATTATTTGTTAAAAAGACAAAGTTCAAAAAATCCTTTTGTCAAAAACACAGTACTCTTTAAACATACTAGGAATTTAACTTATTTACATGTATCTTTTTTTTTAAAGAAGGCAAAGTTCAGAGAATTCTTTGGCCAAAAACACAGTACTGTTTAAACATAAATATGTTGTGTTTGTGGCAAAAGAAAAGCATTTAGACTATTATGTATAACATACTCTATATATCTATAGTTCCTACAGAAATATATGTCTGAAATACGTTTATGAATTTTATTGGATCCCTATCAAAGTATACACCCATCGTGGTCCACATGTTGCCTATTTTACTGACACATTTTATTCTATTTTGAAATTCCCCGTTAGGCCGATATGGCGCCCCATTAAAACTGTCATATAGATCAAAAAATCTTCTTTATTTTCGTCACATCAATGGAGTCATGACCACCTGGCCCCATGCACGCTGTCAGTTGTTAGTAGGCTATTGCCATTAAATGTGACAATACACGTTCTAAACTACGCCGTAAGAAATAGATCAGTTTGTCAAAGTACATGGAACGGAAAAATTCATAACAACATGTGTCACTACAAGACGAAGGACTGAATGAGGTATTTGTGGCTTAGAAAGAAATGTGCTCTGTCAGTCTTTAGTTTTGCCCCGAGACAGAGGAAATTCCAAAGTGTACAACTTGGGTAGATAGGGAAATGCTCTGCTTTTGGAGTTAGGTGCTTTGTGTTATGAACAGCTGGATGCATCTCTTTCAGGATACGGAACAAGGTGTCTGCTTCTGAAAACGGTAATGAAACTTCGGGTACCATAAATTACAGCGAATTTCTTGACTAGCTGAGAGACTACTACCTTTCCAAGAAGGGTCTTGCTCCATGGAGTTAGTTAGTTAGTAGCAATTCATACGAAGGACAGAGAAATCCGATGACAAGTGAATTGCTCGTAACAATGGCACGGAGCGTCCTCAGTTGCGGATGGAGGAGACCTCCAAGTGTAGGCCTACACGGGAGTTGCGAATAGATTTAAAGTCACAGGCAGTCGATAAGCGCGCTTCCTGCAGCTTCGGGGTTGGAAGCGAGTGGCCCAAGATACCCGCGTCATAAAAAAAGGATGTCACAGGAAGTTACAGACCCATAACCCCTAAGCCTACCCCCATATATGACATCATGACACAGAGAGGGAAAAATTTGCCCTTAAACTTTTTAACTGTACTTGAATAATATTATTAAGAAGACTAAAAATGCGTAGAGAGTTTTAGTGCGGAAACCAGGAACCAGTTTACAGACTTCGTTGTAGGTTGAAGAGAAATTTTTTAAAGGAGTACTTTCCCAGGGTTGAACAGGGAATAGTGATGGGCAGTTATTACCAGAAAAAAAATAGAGAACTGTACTTTTCCTTTTGTTTTGTATGGATATGAAAAGTGGTCACTCACGTTAGGGGAAGAACATAGTAAAACGGTGTTCGAGACCGGGTTTCTGCAGAGGAAGATATTACGGCCCAAGTGGGAGAAAGTAAGGGGAAGCTGTAGAAAATGTATTATTACGTCATCACATCAAGGATAATGAGATTGGCGGGACATGGGTTAAGTATGGGAAGAAGAGAAACGCGTATAAAGTTCTGGTAGAAAGCCCTCAAGAAAAAAGACTATTCGAAAGACCTAGAGGTATGGGGGATAACATTAAAAGGGGTTTCAAGTAAATCGGCTGATAGGGTTTGGGCTGGATTAATCCGGTTCAGAACAGAGACAAGTAGTGAGCTGTTGTGAACACCGTAATGAATGTACAGGTTTTACAATATGGGAGGGAATTATTCGACTAGCTGAGGAATTATTAGCGCCATAAGAAAAAATGTTACATGGACCTGGTAGGTTAGAGACAGAAATAGTAGCACTTAATAAAGTTATGGGATTGTTTAATGTGTTCCATGTCCGTGCACTATATTATGCAAAAACACTAATCACCAACAAATGCACAAAGAAAGTTTTATCATCAATCGTAACACACTCCTACATGTTTCGACCCTGCTGGGTCATCTTCAGGGAGAACTTTTTTGTTGTCGTTACACTAAGGTTGCACTTTATAGTTGAGTGAGAATGTGCTGTTGACTGTGTACTGCGTTGTTTTTGGAGGCGTGAACTCTCTGCGGTCCCGGCCTGCAGGCGACTGCGGAGAGTTAGTGTTTTGCATGGGACTGTTATTCACTCCGTATTCCTTGCGTTTTGCTGCAGGCCTACTGTCGTCCTGCGTGCTCATATTTAGATAGCTCCCTATTTACACCGCCTGACATTTCAGAAGGCCTTACATTTAGACAAATTCTGCTTGCTTCAATAACATTTCAACATATAAAACATTTGTTCTGTACACTTCATTCTACCAGTAGTATTTCTAAACTTATCTAAAAATATCTGAAACGTGTGTTGTTACAAAATTTTGTAAGTTATTACTTCAATTAGTGATCTCCGCTTTAACTGGGACCTACGGTACAGGCCTATTCTGGAAGCAGACGTTTCGAATCACTGCCAAGGTAATGTCTGTCGTTTTTTTCTTCTGCCCCTGTTTTCAAATATCAAAATAATACAACCAGACACAATAAGCACTTCGTTCCTAAACCGTAATATTTATGGTCTTATTTATGGCTTGTGTAATGATACAAAGCCAGTGCATTTGAAACAACGCCGTGAAAGGCAGCCTACACAAGAAGCCCTCCGATGTTTCTAATCAAGTTCAGAATATAGCATCATAATATAAAGGTTTCGAAGATGAAGATTCACCATCATGGCTTGTTTATTATGCAAGACTTGATGTTCTTACTGAGGTAAATATGAAGGTAAGGGTCAGAATACACGGCGTCACTTCCCAGAAAATTACATATTTCATAAATTTTTTAAAATTTTTGTGGCCCAAGTTGAGATTTCAAAAATAATTGCTAGTACATATAATATTCGAATTCACAGCCTCTTCAAATGTTTCGAAAATGAAGGACGAAAAGAGACAGTTAGTTGATTATAAAACAAAACAAAATCTTCGGCAAAAATGTTAATTAACCTCATCTACTAGCTATTTTGTCTCCTCGCAGTCCTGTAGTCTAAGGCAGTCGTTTTCGAGCTCTGAATACCTGCGCAAATTTGTGAATTTTGCAGACCCGTGTTAGAAGTGTAGTATTCGGGCTAAAAAATAAAACTTTAAAACACTACATTTTATTTTCGAAAAAGAGTTATATTGAGCACCTTTATGAAAATAATATTGTTATAGATGATTTACACTGAATACAAACCCAGCGCCAATTATGCATAAAGATGAGGAGGAAAATAAAATATGCGATTAAAGTTATCAAAATTGTACGCGCAAACTTTAGTATAAAGAAAAAGTACTTGCGAATTCCCTGGAAGCCGCCGTGGAACACCAGAATTCTGCGGAACAGAGCTTGGCTAAACCTGATAAGGCACTTTACTTAGCTGTCAGCGAGAATAATTGCACAGCAACAACACAGGAGTCGAAAAAGTAGCTAAAAAATCAGTAACGCCGTATAAACGCAGTACCTTAAAGGTCTAGAAAACTCGCAATGCGTCTAGGGAACGGGAAAGCGAATGTTATCGGCATCTGCGGGGGAACCTCCCGGTAACCTTGACTCTCGTCGAGGGACCACCACTTCATTTCTGTAGCTTATATTTATTTTACAAAGTGTCAAGTCCGTCTAAACGCATTATAAATTCTGCCTTTTAAAACACGTCCGATAGCAATAAATTGAATATTAAATAATGAAGAACTGCTCGTACTTACTGGCCAAAATGCGAAGTGGTTAAGGGACATAAATAAACATTAGCAGTTTCGACGGCTCTATGAAAAGATATCTGCAAAAAAGTTAAGTATTTTGAGTTTATAAAAGTGAGCCAAACACAATGTCTTAGGTAGATTTGTCTCTGTTAAATGTGTTTTTAAAGCATGAAATCTCTTCACATAAAAACTGTGTCACTTATTCCTACTTTAATTTCTTTAGTTAAAACTGTTCCCTCCATGCCATTACATGAATCTAACTGCCCACAATTTCACGTAGATCAAAACGAAGTGTATTCTTAAGGGTCGAATAAAATGTAGACTGCTGTGTTAAATTAAGAGGAAGTGCAATTTTCAGAGACTTGTATCTATTATTTCCAAAATATCATAATTTTGCCAAGAAACGGATATTACATTTACGAATATCCATGGTTAATAAGAAAGGCTGATGGTTCACGAACACTGCGTGCAACCGTGTGACAGGCTTGGCTTTGGCATCAGACTACAAAATCTAAGAGAAACAGTTTTTCAGTAAGAATAACACATTTATTAAAAACACAATGAAGACACAAAGGCTATGTGTTTCAGAGTTTTGTTCAAGCCATCATCAGGAAAATTATAAAACATTAAGAAAGAGAGAGAAATCGATGTTTCTTATGGCATGCGAGGAGCTTTTAGAAGCAAAACTGTTTTACGTTGTGCGCTGTCATATAGACATACGTATTACGTAAGTGTATGCTATAGTGAGTTTATTTCCTTGCAAACTGTTGTGAGCGATTTACTATAATTTCTTTAAGGTCTTATATTGACTTACGTTATAAGACTCACAAATAAGCCGTACTTTTGTTTATATGTTATTAATATCAAGCGAAAGGTATATATCATATTCACACTGCATTTTTAAAAAATATGTTTGAGATCACTGATATAACATTTCAGTTCAATTCTCTATTACACATAGAGCAACAGTTCAGACATTATGCAAATTTTCTACTGCCCATGCCACATAGGAGGCTTTTGAACACACGCTGTATGACCTATAATTTATACTGCCGAAAATATTAAGAACGTATGTACATCAGAGGGAAGGACAGCACCGCCTTTAGCGGTCAAGTCGTTAGCATGTATAATTCGCATCTAGGAGATCTCGGGCCCAAATATCCACCTGCATACCGGATATCGTAGCAAGTTTTTTGTGGTATTCATCAGTTCTTCTGGTAATATTTATTTGCTATTCGTGTAACGACTATTTCAACAGCTAGAACTGTATAGTGTTAAATGATATAAGATTAACAAATAATTGACTAAAAAGGATGTGGAAATATTTTACAACTATTAAAATGTACTTAGGTCCTGTCCAAGAGGAAGTTAAGTTTCAGTGTGTTCGCATATGCTGAAATAATTCAACATAAATTACTCACACATAACCATGTCTACGCGTCATCATTATGTAGTCCGCCTTACGAAACGTCCACAGTCTCTTCCAAAGCGAGTTCTCCATAGATAGCGATCTAGTGCTTCCTCTTTCAATTTCTAATATCCTTCCTTTTCCTTAAGGTCATTCAGTAGCTGCTTACGTCATTTTCATCATCTTGCCGTCACTTCTATTCTTTCCTCTATCCTTCAAAAACGTGTTTTAGAAAGCAGTTCCTACGCAAGATGTGACCAATCCAGTTAGCCTTCCTTCTTATTGTTTTTGGGATATACTTCTCCTCCTTAACTCTATGTAAAACTTCTTAGCTTCTCACAAAATCGGTGCAAATAATCCTCCCCATCCTTCTCCAGCACCAAATTTCATAACTTTTCAGGAATTTCTGATTTAATTTCCGAAGTTTCCAAATTTGGCACCATAAGATTTGAGCACGATTATGGTTGGTAATTATTTCCCTGTTCCAAATAATGCACAGTACACTACAGTGACTGTTTGTGACCCAAAAGACGTATTGTCGCACACGTTAAATAACTGGCCCCTAATTAAAAATAAATCGTACTAATTTGAAGACAGTGTTATTTGTAACACACTGCAACAAAGTCATATATATATTTGCTCTTCTTTCACTAGCTGGTAATCAGTCTGTAAATGGCACAGCCTACACGCAAAACTCCAAACACCCGTCTCAGCAAGTTACAGTAATAACTCACGTACGTCATTAAAGTCCAGCCAAGAAGATGACCGCTACTTGCACGTACATTGCAGAGTTTACAAAAAACAAATTTATCATAAGACACACATACACACAAACAAGCACTTATTTTTCTCTCTGCCAGGGTCGAGTCATTCATTCATTCACTCATTCATTTATTATACATTCCATCAATCCATACAAGGTCGGTAAACCTATACGATATAGAATTTGTCATGATACAAATATTATGAGGGCAAAATAATTATATAATATATACATTTTACAATGAATCATGAATTTTCAACAAAGAATATGCATATATAAAAATTACCCGATTTACAATGATAAGCAAGTATATATATAAATTTATATAAAAGTATTAGTTACATGAAAATTATACATAAAATTATAAGCAGGACAGTAAGTTATTACTTTCAACAGAGAAATGGACATATATAAAAATTAACCGATCTACAATGATAAAAAAGGAACAGTTACGTGAAAAGTTCACATAAAATTATAAGCAGGACAATAAGTTATTACTACTGTTAAAATACTCGTCTAAAGTATAAAATGAATTAAAATGCAGAAGATCATTTAAGGTCAATTTCAATTGATGAACGTTATGGGATAAATTTTTCTATCAGAGGGAAGATTGTTAAAAATCTTGATACCAACATGCTATGTCCCCTTTTTATAGGTTTTAAGTTAACTAGTGGTCCATGAAGATTAGATTTGTATCTTGTATTAATGCTATGAACTTCAGAATTCAATTGAAATAGAGCTTTATTTTTTACAATGAACATTAAGAGGGAAAGTATGTATTGCGATGCAAGTGGCAATATCCCTAATTTCTTAAACAGTTGTCTACAAGAATCTCTAGGTCTTGATCCGGCAATAATTACTCTCTTTTGAAGTCTGAAGACATGGAAGCTATGTGAAGAATTTCCCCAGAAGACCATTCCATAAGTAATAAGAGAATGAAAATAGGAACAGTATACTAACTTTAAATTTTCTTGACACATAAATGGTTTAACTGTACCAATAGCGTAACATGCTGTACATAATTTGGGTATAAGTTGATCAATGTGTGCTTTCCAAGATAATGTATTTTCAATAATTATTCCAAGGTACTTAGTATTGGTGGAAACTGCAATAAATTTCTTGTTGTAGCCAATAATTGAATCTTGAAAGAAAGTGCCTTTGGGAGTGAAGTGAACATACTGAGTTTTATCATGATTTAAAGATAATAGATAAGCATCAAGCCATTCATTTAATTGAAGAAACACATTGTTGATGTTACTTCTGAAGTTTATATAACAAGGATTAGTAATAATCAAGCTTGTGTCATCTGCGAAGAGAATTGGTTTAGAGTTATGTTTAATGATTTTAGATAAATCATTTATATAAAACAGGAAAAGTAAAGGACCTAGTATAGATCCCTGAGGAACTCCATGTTTAATTTTGCCCCAGTCAGAAGAATTACTGAGATTAGAAGACACACTTCCTATTAAAACTCTCTGATATATATCTGTAAGATAGGATTTTACTGAGGTCAAAAATGAACCCCTTATACCGTAAAATTCAAGTTTGCACAATAATATGTCATGTTTAACACTATCAAATGTTTTTTCTAGGTCGCAAAAAATGCCACCAACCAATTTCTTAGAACTTAGTGCTTCTAGTATTTGATTAATTAAAATGAATGTGGCTTTTTCTGTAGAAGACTGTGCTCGAAATCCAAACTGTTCATTCACCAGTATATTATGATTAATTAAATGTTGATAAAGTCTTACATAAATTACTTTTTCAATAACCTTTAAGAATGCAGTCAATAAAGATATACGTCTATAATTAGACACATCTTTCTTATCGCCTTTTTTAAATAATGGTTTGACTTCAGCACATTTTAACCTAGAGGGGAAAATTCCAGATGACAGTACTTTATTACAGATGTGATTCAAAGGTGAGCTTATAAATGGAGAGCTTAATTTTAATATTTTTACTGAAATCTCGTCATACCCTTGAGAATATTTTGATTTTAATAATTTAATAATTTTTTCAATTTCGAAAGTATTTTGATACCTAATAGTTGAAAATGGTCTTGTAAAAGCTTGATGTAAATAATCTATCGGATTATTACTCTTGCCAGTATGAATACAGTTTTTGCTATTGATAAAAAGTCGTTGAATGAGTTTGAAATACCATGGCTATCAGAGATTGTAGTACTACCAATATTTATCCGTCGTATATCCTCGCTTTTTATCTTTTTACCAGCTAGTGATTTAGTAATATCCTATACTGTTTTCATTTTGTTATCTGACTTCTCAATCTGGTTATTATAGTAAGGTTTTTAGCTTTTTTATAATATTTGATAAAATTTTGGAATACAGTTTGTAATATTCGTTTAGTTTGGCATTGTTTATATTTCTACAAAGTAGATAAAGATCTATTTTGCCTTTACAAGATGTTCTTATACCTATAGTTATCCAAGCATTACTGTTAGTTTTGGAGTTCACCCTTCTTAAAGGAAAACTGGAGTAAAATATTAAGGAGTGAATTAAACATTGTATTCACATCATTATCATCAAAGACACTATTCCATGTTTCAAAGCTCAGCTTATATTGAAAGTCCAGCATAGAGTATGTATCAATTTTTCTAATAATTTTAACCTTAGCATTTTGAATTTTTAAATCGATATCTCTTAGCTTAATGAGCTGCGCGTCATGATCAGACAAACCGTTAAATAAAGGAGATATTACGTAATCTGGAAATTTGGAGGTATCGACAAAAATGTTATCAATTGCAGTTGCCGAGTTGTTCTGAAGCCTGGTAGGAAAGTAAACAGTGCTAGACAAATTATAAGAAGCCAATAAATCATCCAATATCTTTTTTATGTTATTTTCAACGAGGTAATTTGTATTAATATCACCGCAAATAATATACTGTGTATTTATGGTATGAAGTGAATTTAGTATGTTCTCTAATTTCTTAATAAAGTAGGTGAAATTTCCAAAAGGTGCCCTATAAATAGACAGAATGCAAATGTGATAAGAATTTTGTAATACTTTGATTGCACAAGCTTCAATGTCTTCATCCTTACAGAACTTTTCCAGATCAATACCCATGAAGTCTAAATCATTGTTAATGAATATGCACACACCACCTTTCTTTAAGGATTGCCTACAACAGTTTGCACCACGAGTATAATTATTAATACGAAGGTGTTCAATTTCATATCGATCCAAATGATGCTCGGAGAAGCACAAAACATGAGGAAGAGCTGGAGATATGAAGTCCAAAATCTCATCAGTTTTCCGTTTAATGCCTTGAATATTCTGATGATAAATCTGCAAAACACTTTTTGATATGAATTTATTTTTTATATTAGATTGACCTGAATTTTAAGTAGTTTGATCATCTATACTAGTCATAAATCTATGTGCATTACTCAGGCGTTCTGAATTAACAGCTTTTGGACTACAGGATTTACTTTGACACTTGTTTACCACAAAAAAGCGTCCTTCTTAGTTACAGGAGCCTTTCTTATTCTACTTGATGTTCTGTTTACAGCTGGTTTAGTTGCTGTACTTTTTGGATTTGATCGTTTTTCAGAGCACACAAGATTGGCAGTGACTTGACCACTCATTTCATCTTGCATACTGGTCCAAACCTGATTACAATTTACCTTTCTACGATTTAAATCATTTACAGAACTTCTATTGTTTCCAAGGTTGCTTTTATCTAAGGAAGAATAATCTTGCTTAACCTTATTCTCATCAGCAGTACAAATATCAGGCCCAGCTTTCCATCCCATACAGATTGATTTTCCCTCTTTCTGATTGAGAATAGAATTTACACAATTAACTAACTGTTTTGCAACTAATGCTTTACCAGTAGCATTTAAATGCATACCATGTCTAGTGAAGTTTTCTCTCCTTTGTTCAATCCTTAGCAATGATGAAAAACTGAAAGGCTTTATAATTTTCAATAACTTATTATTGAAGGACTCAACCTCATTATTGACACAAGCTGAGTCAGATAAATGAAATCTATGTGGTACTCCCATCAAGATAATATTTGTATGACTATTAGTGCGCATAAAATGAAGAATATTCCTTAAGCCTCTCTGAGAATTATTTTTACCCACAACATTTGATCCTCCCCATAGAATAATTGCATCTTTTTTGGTTAGACCGTTTATTTCATTACATGCAGTTTTAACCAATATGTCAGTAGTCACACAAGGTTTCACATAGTCCCTAACCTCAACATTTTCAGAAAAATACTCTTTCATTGTTGCAGCACAACCTCGTGCATGACTATCTCCTATAACAATAATCTTGTGGTCCTTCTTTCTAGGGTGAGCAGCTGAGGTTGTATGTGTACGTGGCGTACTTTGGTTTGCAGATAACCTTCTAACGGTCACTTTTGAAACTATCTACTAACTACTAAGCATACTAAATCTTTGATACAGGGTAAAAATTATAAGCCATCATGTCATATGTCCACTCCTGAAGATGGCCAACTAAGGGCGAAACATGTTGTGCGTATTTTTATAGACAATATGTAAATAAACATATTGAAACTGCGTTGGGCTGTGCGGATATTAATCTAACATTACATTATTAGTATACGCGCAACGGGATGACTCCAAATAAAACCAAATGGCGGTGTTTCAAGCGGTCGTGTACTGAAATCCAGCACGAAAGACTGCAGGTAGAGAACGTTCGAAAAACTGGAGCGGAAAGGAAATGCAGGCTTGCTGTTTGGGCTTCAGCATTTTTGTTACTATGAACTATCTTAAAATTATTAGCAGTTTTATTCAAAATACTGAAAAGATAGCTTAATCCTCAAGTCGTCCAACTGTCATGTTAGTTCAGCACAAATTATCCTAGGCTATATTACGACTGCGGACAGTGGATAGGCCTAGCTGAGTATCTTAGAACAAACCTGCATTTATTAGGGTCACGAGTGAGATGAAACTTGGAAAAGGCTTCAAGTTTTTCTTCTAATTTTAATGGTTGTTTTTAAGTTGTTTTAGTTCCAGTATTGTTGGTAGTAGCTATATGCTGGTAGCTCGTTCATTTCGCAAATAACGAGTAGGTTGGGAAAGAATTTCAGCCAAGCAATTTGAATTTTGGGGGCCCTTTGTGTAATGTTGCCGCCTCCGGAGTTCCGCAGCCCACATGTTGGGAAACACTGCCTTTTAATGTTACTGTTCAAACTTTCAAAAACAGAATATTCAAAAATATGTGCATTCTAGTATTTAAAATGTATAGATTTTGTAGTAGTAGTAGTAGTAGTAGTAGTAGTAGTAGTAGTAGTAGTAGTAGTAGTAGTAGTAGTAGTAGTAGTAGTAGTAGTAGCAGTAGTAGTAGTAGTAGGTCGATTGTTACAAGAGCAGCAGTAGCTGCAGCAGTAGCAGTAATCCTAAGAAAAGCAAACATGTACGAGTACCAACCCCAGTTTTAAACAACGTGTGGAGGAGATTATTTGAATATGAAATAACAGTAAGAGGCACCTCAGGAAATTTGTATAATGATGAGACTTGTATTTCTTCTTTTCAAAAGGTAATGTGAGGGTGATATAACCACACAGAAGTAGATACGCTGAACATGCAGCACGCATTCGAGATTTGAGAAATTATAATGTAACTGTACTGGGTAAACCTGAGGAGGATAGAATACTGGACACCTCAGGGGAGTTGGTGAAAAATTGCGAGTAGAATGGTTCGCATTGCAGTGATCTATCTTGAGAAAAGCGTCGGTGGCGGGCTGTTGTCAAAACGGTAATGAACCTTCCAGTTTATAAAAAGATGGCCTTTCATCTGTGCGAGAAAGTTCCCAGGTATCCATTAACCTTTTAAAGCCTAGCGGTAACTTTACATACGACTAGGTTTAAGATTAAAAAATTCTACGTAGTGCCCACATGGCGTTTATGTGTTTTGTACGGATCTCAGAACAAACAGCCACTTTTGCCTTCTAAACATTAAGAGACTGGTTTCTATAACCGAAGTGGAGAGTGTTTACAGCGCGGTACGCACTGAATCCTTATATAAAACAGATACGCTTCATCTTTAAAGGGTTAAACAGGACGCCAGGTGAGATCCAGAACCGATCTGCATGTTGTGGAGAAGAGCAGGCTTCTGTCTCCGCCGGAAAATATAATCTCGTAGGTAGAGTTCATTGCGTTGTCATTACACTTAGGCCTATTAATTCATCAATTTTATCACTCATTACAATTTCCTTTACATTTATAAACTATGGATACTAGTGGATCTACTACACAAATACAAAATAGGGATGGAATGAAATTTTTTTTAAATTGCGGTGTTCGAGTTAAGTTGCCAACGTACTGCAGTATTTACACACGAAAATATTAAAACTGTTACCAGATGTATTGAATCTTGTTTACAAGAAAATAAATAATAACGGATTCACATCTTTTCAGTTTTGATTATGTATCACGTCGTTCGGATGGATACGTTGTCTGCCCTCCTCATTTAAAGTAACACGCCCATTACATGTAAGCTATGAGACGAGTCATTTCGATACAAGCGTGTGTTGACAGACCGTTTTCCTTATCGCACGGGCTACGTGGGTGGCAGTGCACTGCAGGCGGCCGTGCACAATGCCCCATGCATAATACCAGTCTCATTTAGCAGGGGAAACATG
Organism: Coptotermes formosanus; assembly: GCA_013340265.1. Lineage (NCBI taxonomy): Eukaryota > Metazoa > Arthropoda > Insecta > Blattodea > Rhinotermitidae > Coptotermes > Coptotermes formosanus. Next base: position 708,235 of record BLKM01001341.1, on the reverse strand, counting down.
TAACCCTATTATTGGTTACATATTTTATGTGTGAGGTACAATCATGGGTTCAAAAAATAGTTTTCCTTCTGAATCCTTTGTTCACAAGGCAATATCTGACGTATAACACGATAATATTGTATGATTTGTTGTTATCAGTCTGACTGCGAATGAGTCCTAGAACAAACCAGTTGATTCCCTGCGTAAATACGAAAGGGAACCATATAATACACTGAGAAAAAAAGGCACAGTGGAATTGCTTACTAATGTTGAGTGTATCTGTATTTACCTTCTCAACTGTTACGGGTATTGGTTTAAATTTTGAAGTTCGGGGATTACAGCACATTTGACGTTTGAAGAAAGCTGCATTTTGAGCACTGTCCATGCCCCCATCCCACGTCTTGACGATCCATTTTAATATTATCCTCTCATCTAGGCCTGGGTCTCCGAAGTGGTCTCCTTCCCTGAGGTCTCCCTATTAAAATCCTGTATGCACCTCGCCTTTCTCCCATGCATGCTAATGCCCTGCCCATCTCATTCTCGATTTGATCACCCAAGACTGTATTCGGTGATAAGCATATATCATGAAGTTCCTCTTTATGTAGTCTTCTCCACTCCCTTGTCACCTCGTCTCCCTTAGGACAGCCTCAATGCTGTAAGTGCAAATGACATTCTATGAAAGAGGTGTTAAAGTCTCTACGTCATTTAATTATGGTTTTAAACTGTAAAGAAAGCCTGTCTTCTTAGACCAAACGTCGCCTCCTCCTGACTTGCTACTACAATTGGAAAGATACAAAACTTAAATCTCTGTTCGAAGGTAGGTTGTTCTGATATCTTTAGCTATTTCCTTCTCTCTTTAGAGATATATTTCGATCGCGTACCTAAAATTTGACCCAGACTATTTCCCTTCATGTCCTTTCAAATAATTAGTCCTTGCCTGCTAATTATCCTGTAAGTAGACGCTACATAACAAGAACAATTCTAAGCCTCGTTAAATAAATGAAAACACCACTTATTTTGTCATAACATGATGTGATTGCTTAGAGTACGCAACTTACGGAGGGCAACATTAACCACTTCACTCCTTGCTCGCAGATTACATGCTTGCTTTAATAAACAGCCATTAAGCACAGCCTATGTTAGTTTGGGTCTACACACAGAATATGAAACTTGTTCATCCCTTCCGCACACAGTGATTACTAAATGTACATCTTACTTTAAGATTTAGAATCTCTGCATTTTTTACAAAGTTTATGTATCGGTTTCGTATCGTGATTCTCTATTTCACAACGCTGTAATTTTCGCGAGCGATAGACCTATTGGGTGTATGACACGATGATTCGTGAATGAATGCTATACTGGAATCTGTGTGCATTCCGCCAAGGATTAAACCTTGTCAGTCATATCTTATAGGTAATTTCACTCCAATCATCGGATTTTCCTTAAGTATTTTGTAAAAGTTTGATAAAATAGAAAACTGAAAAATAAACAGAAGAAGATATGTGTTAAAAATTAAGCAGTCCAATCTGTGTACCAGTTTCCCTCCAAGTCGCTTTTCCTGCTTCTCTCTAAGGCGTTCATAACATAGCAGTCACGTGGTTCAACGTCATGAAACAATGCGCTTCCAATTAAATCATACACGGTTGGGGAATCCTCCTAGACAGGTACAGTGATAGTGAGGTTTTTTTCATTACATCGCAACCATGACAAACTAATCTGTCTCTTTGACAAGGGCAAACCTGCAGCTCCTGCGGTAGCAGCACAAGAAGGCAACATCATGCAATGCGTCGATTATAGCATGGGACGAGGTGCAGAACATTTGAAGAAGCAAACAACCTTTGATTAGGCGGATTGCCCTATACTGACATACAACGCTAAATAAGTATTCCGTTGTTTGTATAACCTTCCTGTAATTTCTTTCATAATCTATAAGTAATTCTTAATACAATAATGTTTCGCCTGTGTAACGTATAGACCTACGTAGCGCCGAACCCAGTGGCCTTTCGCTTGTTGGGATTTCTCTTTCTTAGTCCTTCCCTCTTCTACCTACTTGTTCACAGCAGGTGTAGCAAGTTTCTGTGATTTTCATTTGATCACACTCAAGCACACACTACAGTCTGTAGGACTCCTCTGGACAAGGGATCGGAACGTCGCAGAGACCTCTACCTGACAACACAAACCAAACACTGTACAATACAAATATCCACGCCCCGGTGGGATTCGAACCCACGATGCCAACAAGCGCTCGGCTGCAGACCTACGCCTTAGACAGCGCGGCCACTGGGATCGGCCTTGCTAGGATTTCGGGTTCAAATTCCGCCGGGGGCATGGATGTCTGTCTCTTGTGAGTATTGTGTGTTGTCAGGTAGAGGTCCCTGCGTCGGGCTGATCACCCGTCCAGAGGAGTTCTACCGAGTGTCGTGTATCTCAGTGCGATACTGAAACCTCGACAGTGAAGCGGCCTTGGCCCGAGTAGGACGCAGTTTCGCCACAGGAAGATACGTACAATAGGTCCTACTGCTATTGCGTATTGAGATGCATACGAACACTTTTAAATATAAAATGCATTCTTTGTAGCCCAGATGAACTACAAATCCTTCTATTTTTACCCTATTTGGGTCTGCAGACATTATTCTTGTGTGTGGGATTGTGACGTGCAGTCAGCATCTACGGATGAGTACAGGCCCTGCGTCCCTCCCCCCCTCCCCCCCTCCCCCCGCCGGAACACCGTGAGAACAGCCAATTTCAACAAGGCGTCGCCATTCAAAGATGGGGGTGGCGACGCCTATAAAAATATGCATATATGCTAAATGTGATGTACATTTTCGGGAAATAAACGCATAGCCAAATTTCTGTTGTTTAATTCAGGTTTTCAATTCGTGAAAATAAATTTTGAAGCTCTCTTATGAATATCGTAAAGTTGGTGGGTTCAATGAAACCGCTGACAGACGCCAGGATTTGAAATATGCCTTTGCAACGTTTCATACAACACATTATCGGTTTCAAAAACGACACTGCTTTATTACATTGTTATTTCTGTTATAAGAAAAAACTTATAATTTATACAACGACAACAAGAATTTAAATATCAATGTCGCTATTTAATTGAGCACTACGACAAAACAATGAAACAAGCTTAGTTTCAATAGCGTCTAAAGTCAATCAAATCTTCCTTCTCTAATTCACACTGAATTTTGTATAGACCTACACAAGATTTTCTTTCATTTTTAGGGTAGTCCTATGTATTCTGAGGATGGGATAACAAATCCACGTAAGAATTGATACAAAGTGTCCGCTATGTTCTTTCGATTCTAACCGAAACTGAAGTTCCCAAGAACTTCTCGTAAATCTCCCAGTTATCAGAATGTACGAAGATCAGTTTGGTGTTTTAAACGCGCAATGAGAGGCAGACGGATGGTCAGTGATTTTAGTACGCGCTTCACATGGTTGCGAAAGCGCCTTAAAGTTTTAGCCACAAATTTGCAAAATAGACACAACATTTTTCCTGAAAAGCACTGTGCATACTACTACAGTGTGCATCTCTATTTAAGCGAAGACGGTAGAAAACGTATAATCCTATGCAAGCAATGTTAAACTGAGATTCAATTTGGTACACATTCTGAAGAAATTACTGGAGATAAAGATTTGAAGTTTTTACTACCTGTAGTCTATTAATGTGGCTACAACCAGATAAAGAACTGGCTGTTTGCAATGTAAACATTTTCCATAATACATTTTTTATTTTTACTTTTAAAGTACTTTCATTATTCGTTTACACCTACACAGTCTCTTGCTGGAACTACAATCCCAAATCTTTATCTGTTTGACTACCATGATGTTGTCAAAGGTTGGTGAAATTTTCAGGCTTCCATCTCACATACTTTATGAGATAAAGTTACCGGAAATTAAGAAAAGGAAGTTTTGATAAAAATTGATTTAAAGGCTAACGTCACTCAAAATGATGGTAAATAATGATACAAACTCAAACTTCGTGCTTCCCAGCACCATATTCTGAATCATCTGGACCTTCTTGATCTTCTTTTCTTCTTTTTTGTGCCTTTTGTTTTTCCTCGCCTCTCTTTAGATGCTTACTGTTGCTATTTCTGCTTTCCGAATCCGTTCCATATCTATCTGCTTCAGAGCATTCACTGTGTTTGAGCCAGTCTCACACCTAATATGTTTAGGACATCATTCCTTTTGGCCACACCATCATTAAAACACAACACTGCATCCTATACACCAAACTTAAGTGTGTCAAGCCATACAAAAACAGTTTTGGGTATCCTCGTCCAAATAACAGTTTGAACTTTCATTAGGCTTCTGAGTTTCCCCACGAACACATCTCTTGAGAAAATCTACACTAGCAAGATCCATGAATATTTTTTTAATTTCATCCATAACAGCAGTTGGTAAGGAATGTTTATGTTCATATGCAGCCCCTGAACTGGCACTGTTCTTGAATTTACACCAACTACCATCACCAATTGAGCAAAGACCATGCTAAGGTTCCTCATTTGTTGACAACTTGCGAAAAAAGACAGCCCACACAGTTCTCTTCATGACCTCCAAATTGTTGACATTCCTCCTGATGGTTAAACCATGAAAATTTTGTAATTTGTCTGTTTCAGACTTAGTGAGGCGAACTTTGCCTCCCACAGGTTTGCTGTCATGCAATTTTATTCCTGTCTTTTCTTTCACAAGTCTCCTCAGTCTTGCTCCCATTCTTTTCTGTACATGACCTACACATTCTAATTTTGTTACAGATATATTGGGACCACAGGGCTTCTCTGCAACAGCCCTTTCGTATGCTTTGCTATCCCCATCACCAAGATACTTTGTGTAACAAACACATTGGGTATGAACAGAAAGATTAAAAATCTTAAGTACACCAGCACCTTCCATTCCACACATGTTCCTTCATAGTTCTTTTTTGACACTCATGTTGGGAGGTTGGATTGGTGTTATAAACAAAACAAAACTTGCTCATTATTTCTATATGTAAAACTTTCCCTTTGTCAGAGGAGGTAACTGATACAATGCCATTCAGGGAAGTGTGTCCACCTTTTTGCCAGGTACCATCAAAACAAGCAGTTATATGTGATGGATCAGCTTCCTCATTCCCTGCTACAGCTTCTCTGGCTGCTTGCATCATGGAGGATTCACTCACATCATCCACAGCTGAACCAACTGTCTTACTATAAATACCAAAACTTGTTGCAGGCTGGGAATATTCAGCATTGCACATAATATTCTACCTGTGTTTCTACCTTTGCCAGTTTCTCTTATGCCATTCACTAAACGGATATTGTTATCATACAATATGCTCCTGGTAATGTTTGAAGTCATCATGTCTGCAGCATGATCACAGTTACAACACTTCATAACTACATTGCTTACAATACCTCTCCATTTTGATGGCTTTTCAAACAAAGAAATAACACCACCACAACGTTTGCATTAGTGTTTTTTTTATAAAGGCACAAAGCAGGTTGGTACTAATTACAGTGCTCCCATCATGAGTTAAGTTACTTTCACTTTTACAGAAATTGTTCTCACCTACCTTAATTTCAGCATTTACAGATGTGAGATGTATCCTTTTGTTCCAGGAACTGAGGTTATGTTTTACACAACTGTTTTTGCCACTTTGGTCATATCGAAGCTGTCTCTTTTCTGAAACACCTGTTTCCTTGTTCACACGTACGTATTTATTTCCTCTAAATTTTGGTTTGGATGCAAATTTCTTTGTTCTATGCATTTTCAAACAAAACCTGAACACTTGCCAAAGACACACACACACAAGCACCTTCAAGAAACAAGGCAACAGAGTGCGATACAACTGTTTTCTTGTTCACACGTAAGTATTTATGTTCTCTAAATTTTGGTTTGGATGCAGATTTCTTTTTTCTACGCACTTTAAAATAAAGCTGAACACTTGCTACACACACTTGTACTTTCACGAAACAAAGCAATACAGCGCGATACCACTATCGAGAGATGTGGCAGGGAGTGAAACATTAGAGACTAACATTTCTCTCCAGATCGAAGAAATATCCTCTTACGCCTTGAAACTTTGGGAATTACAGTCCTTTTTCTGCTGCAGAGCAAAAGGTGGGCGTGGTGTTGAAAGGACATAGCCTTAAATAATAATTCATTAAAATTTAACCATATGTCGGATTTTAATAAAATTAACGTCAATTGACTCACAAAAGAGTGGGATATTTAAATATGCTAAAAAATAAAAATCGAATTTTTGAATCCTCATGGCGCTTGTCTCCCCTTAACACAGAGTGGTGTTTTAAATTACCACACAAACACAAATTGTTTCATATAAACATAAGGGCTTCGACCCTTGACATATTTTAAATCAAGGGGAAAATAGATTAATTTCAGTTTCTTTAAAGAATCTCACTCTTTATTTGATGGAGTGTAGGACTGTCATGACACATGTATCAACAGGCAGTTTGTTCAGGAGTCGATCAGTTGACCAGATTCATTGTGACTGTACACGTGCTTAACCAGTAAGGTGGTTCCTAGAGGGCAGCAGGGAAAGGAAATTTGTACATACAAGAATATAGATCCAAAGTTACAAACAGACAGGCTACGCTCGAAAGAAATATGTTTCAGTGTATTTTAACAAAAGAAAGCAGGTCGTGTAGGTAGATAAGGGCGAACCCAGTTATAACGATATCGGTTTTCGAGACACCTCGTGTATAGCGTCAGATACTTTGTGGTACCAATGAATTTGTCACCGATAACCATAACATTATACTCATCGGCAATTACAACACTGGTTTATAACGACACAAAATATTCAGTCCCCTTCGTGACCGTAAATCGAGTTCGACTGTAACTATTTGTTTACTGATCATTCATTCATTCGTTCATTCGTCATTGATTTCTGATTTATTCAACAGCGTTTTTGGAACATGATATCTAAACAGATCATGACGGCTGCAGAATCCTCTAACCGTCGGTAAATTTTACCAACTCAGTTGGCGTCACATATTACAAAATGGCAATATTGATGTTCTGAAATTTGAATATGGCACTCAAAACGTAGAAAGAGAGGAATGGCTGTCCGAGTTCTTTCCTGTGTTACACAACCATTGTCTTCTCGCGATTTGTTTCCACGCGCAGGGCTTACGGTAAATCTCCTTCTATTGTAACAGTGACATGACAGCTTGTATAGATTCATTATTTGTACAGTCACTGACAGATGAAACATGGATACGTCTAAAGCTCTATACATGCACGTATTCTGGTACCCGCCACTTCGGTTTATGAGACCCACGACCACATTTGAAAATTATATTATTATTGTTATTATAAAATGATTTAGGCAGTCAGGTATACCACTTACTGTGATTTTTGTAAATGTGGGCCGCGAACCAACTCATAACAACAGTAGCGGACCTTTGCCAAAAAATGCTGAAAGCTCCTCCGTTGGAATATTCTGACGTCAAGTTTCAGCGTATAATTTGTGCTTCCATTTTTATGATGCGGTTCTTTTATTTATTTATTCGTCCCCCCCCCCCCACCTTTCAGGGTATAGGGCTGTTGGAAATGTGTTGTTGCACATATAGAGCGTAATGAAATTCAACGGACAGATTTCTAGGGATGATACAGGAGATCAAAACGATATATATTAGGATGGGAAAAAATATCCGGAAATGTTCCGTTCGGTCGCTAAACGCAGAACCATGAACACGCTCCGTCTGGAAGGATGAACTTCATGTTGCTCTGGAACTTAGTTGCCTGCTGTTTAATGTTATTGAATTATGTGAAATATAAGAACTGTCGATTAAAAAGAATCAAATTTGCACGTTAAATATTCCTTGCAGTAGATTTACGACATTCTTGTATTAGATGTAGCAAAAATATCTCCCTGGAATTTCATTTTTATCGTAATTTCGTGTGCAAATTTGATTTTTCTTAACATTTTTTCTTTCACATAACCCCATGTCCAAAACAGTAAAATTAAGAAGCAGAACACTGAGTTCCAGAGCGACACGCAATTCATCCTTCCAAACCGATGGTATTTATTTTTCTGCATTTAGCGATCAAACTCAGCATTTCAGGTCATGGGTTCCTATCCTAAAATACATTGTTTTTATCTCCTTTATAATCCATAGAAATCTGTCTGTTGACTTAGTTACATCCTGTATGTTTTCATCCAATCTTTCCATGTACTGGAACCAATCACTATCATATTACACTACCGTACAATTAGTCTGAACATATCAGGTTTGTGGAATATTTTAGATGGAGGATCACATAAGAATACATTTCTTTTTTGACAGCACTAACTACACTCATGCACTTACAGATTCTTTGAGATCATTGGATGAAAGCATATGAATATTTTAAGTGGATTTTATTTTACGCACGAGAGTAATGGAAAACGAAAGACTTGAATACGGTAAGTATTTAAATGCATCCCCGACTTTGATAAAAGCAGACTATCTGTGACGCAAGGTATAACAGCAATTTAAAGGCGAGTGCATTTTGAAATATAGTTGTATAATTCTGCTTTTACTCTGTTGTTCTCAGATTTATCCCCGGACCCTTTCCTTAGCAACCAATGATCCATGTCCTATTGAAGCGAGTACCTGTCTTAGAGTTCTGACTCAGTATACGTTTTTGTACTATCCAATACAGTGCGTTGTCTGTAATAAACTGGTCCATGGCCAGTCCTAGTGCTGCTACAATAGAGCTATTTACTAGCATTATTTGAAAACACCTTACTTAAAGAATCATGAATGAAAATGGTACAAATAGCCTTTATAGACACGTCACAAATTTGCATGATACAGCAGTTTTATACTTGAATGCGGGGCTTGTTAACGGACACTTGCGGCTACTGCGCTATAGGAAGATTGTATAATGAAAGTCAGTCTGGAGAGAAAAGCGTACATTAAATGTGGAACCATCACCTGCCGCTAGACGGCAGAACTCTAATGTAATCACTGTTACATGAGTAGCGCGGAAGAACCTTGTTATAGACTAGCCTAGTTGCGTCAACTGATGAGATCACAGGATGTTTCAAAAGCGAATGACCTATAACTGTGAAATAAATTTATAATCATTTCATTCGGGCTGGATGGCTTGAAGAAAGGTGTTCAATTTCTGTTTGGGGAGGGGGGGGCAGACATACTTTTTCAGCACCGCACCCACAACGACCTCCGGGTCCGATCAACTTCCTGTCTAGTGGGTAGTGAATATTGCGGGCCCTTACTCCACAGCTGATAGTGATGATATGTGAACCTAACAATTTATCTTCAACAGACATCGAGGAAGACGCATCCTATACCTCTTCGATTCGTTGTGCTTAACTACTGCAAGCAGACAGCGTACAGACTTCAACTAACGTTCCTTATAAAACGACGATAGGCCTGTACTTCTACTCCAGATCTATTTACAGTCTGCCAATTCACGGGGCTTTACAGAACTGACCTAACCTTACTGAAAAGATGAAGCAATTCCACAGTTTTTGATACATTGTTAATAACGAGCCTTAAAATTTATTATTACAATAGTACGTTAGATACGGTGACAGAGGATCTTCAAACAATCTTGTTATGCTCAATTTTGTCTGCAACAACTCGCCTTTTTCATCTAAACGTTACAGTATGTCCACCTACGTAACAAATTATACATCTTTACACGCCCATTGCAGGAAAAAGTGTACGTGGGTACGTTCTTCAACTTAATTCCGCTGGTAGACAGACAGGCGGTTGGCTAGAATAGATTTTACTTGGGCGTGGACGTCGCTTTTTGAGTATCAGATATGATAGCGCAGTGCATAGGGTCAGACTTAACCGCGCCATTGTTAAGTACACACAAATTCAAGTCACGGCCTCCTGTATACTTACGTGCCATGGCCTGCCCTGTTATTAAGATCGTCCCGGAAAGAATGAACCCCTTAGGAAGCGAAAAGAACTAACACTTTTTTTACACGCGCTGTCAGCCTCAGAATAGACTGTTGATAAGCATATCATTTCTCTCAGGGTACTCATTTCGGCTTCCATTTTTTACATTCCTCAGTAAAGTCGAAATCTCCTCTACCTATTGTGGCATTATTTATGCACTGCACAGAATGAGCTGTCTTTGAGTAGTTCGTCTGCCAGACGATAGCTTTGTGAGGAAGCCGGAATATGTCACATTAAATAAACTGGGATAGAAACATAACATAGTCGTGACAGACTGTCATTTAATCTTACTAACTTTTTGTGTTTGTTTATAATCCCGAATTTGAAAAATTCATGTAGCAGAATTAATATCTAAACAGACGTAAGAATGCGCTACTGTAGTAAATATTAGTCTAAGTATGTCATTAACATGTAGGATGCGTGCGTACGGCGTCCAACTGCCTTCTGTGTGAACACGATTAAATTTCCATCACAGTATTGTCACTTCCGAAGAAACATCCTTATAACACTGATTAAAATTTTTATTAGTTTCAGATATATTATTCTCTGTATGCCTATATGACCTTCTATGTTTTAACATAGCCGTCACTACTTTTTCTTTAATCCAATATTCACTTTGGTCTCTAAATTATAGGCGCCTTTACTAAGTTACGGAAAGCGACCATTGGCTTCTTTACTACTGTCAGTCAGTCAGTCAGTCAGTCAGTCAGTCAGTCAGTCACTCACTCAGTCAGTCAGTCAGTCAGTCAGTCAGTCCGTCAGTCTGTCTGTCTGTCTGTCCGTCCGTCCGTCCGTCCGTCCGTCCGTCCATCCATCCATCCATCCATCCATCCATCCATCCACCCATCCATCCATCCATCCATCCATCCATCCATCCATCCATCCATCCGTCCGTGCCTCCGTTCGTCTGCCTGCATCAACTCGGCTACGGAAGGAAAAATTTTTGTAGACCTTTGTACTGAGAAGCTTTGTTAAGATACGTCCAAAGAAATCAAGTTCAGTTAAAATTTCACAAAAACAGCCGGCATTTTACAAGAAGACCTACGTAAATTTATAGCAATACCTTGCAGAATTCTTCTTGGATTGAGAAAAGTACCAGTGAGAATTTGCAGTGACAACGAACACACATTTCATACGAGATACCTTTTCGAAAATCTCTTGTTTTAGCAGACGGATTGCAAGATTTACGACACAGCGAGAGAGACAGAGTGACAGACTAAACTGTAATTATTGATATATATGGATTTGTTGTTCAACGTAATAATTCAATGGCCCAGTATTCGTTCTCTTACGTAACGTTTTTACGTAGTCACCGATTTTTACATCCTGCTATTTACATGAAGCATAATCACGAAAAAGGCGCAAATATGATATTTAGTGTTAATTGATCATATCTGGGAACATTAAATTCGATATGCAGGTAAATTACGAATATGCCCATAAACTGTGTATAAAATATTCTTAGCAAGAGTCAACAATTACAAAATATTTCGACGGGGTGAATATCTGACTTTTCGGATAACCGAAAAATTGACAGGCACAATTATCATAGAAACACAAATAATAAGTTCTCCTAGGAAATGCAATACCAGACCACAAGAATAATAACAATAATAATCTCTAATACATGTATAATTGTAAACAACGATAACAATGGCTAAAATGACCATGGAGGACTAAATATTACGACCATCTGAGAAGAGGCGAGGATGCAAAGACGCAAAAGAGCCTCAATGTTATGTTATACCAACATTTCATATCGTGTCTTATCTACAAAACCAACAGTCTCGTACCTGTGAGACATTTGATGTTTTCACAGGCCTCACTGATAAAGTTTTCAGTTTTCCGGAATATGACACCGTGTAGATGGAGCCAGAAAGTCCCACGAAACGTTTCTGCCTATATGCCAATCCACGTGGCGTTATATTTCAGAAGGCTTGAGGCTTCATTCTGATGTCCGTAACACATACGAACAAAAAAATGCCTTCATATACGTAACGAATAAATAAATTCGGGCAAAAGAAAGGAACTTGAGGTCTAAACCCTTGATTGGTCACTCTTCTCGGACGAGCAGACGAGTGTGTTTGTCGAGTCGCCATTGTGGTCATGGCTATAACGTAGTCCAACCAAATTCAGCTGTACACAGCGACGTCTCTCCTCGATTGAATTACAGCTGTACCTGCGGCAAACCTACTTGAATCACAAATATACCTCCCCCGCCCCCCCCCCACATTAATTCAAAATTACTTGCGGCACATCTTTTTCCCTATTTGACATTAATAATGGCACAAAATTTCGGCCGTTCGCTTGCTGGGATTGCGGGTTCTAATCCCGCCGGGGTTATAAATGTCAGTCTGTTGTGAGTGTTGTGTGTTGTCAAGTAGAGTTTTCCGCGTCGGGCTGATCACTCGTCCAGAGGAGTCCTACCAAGTGTGGTGGTGTGTCTGAATATGATCATGAAGCCTCGATAATTAGGATGCCCTGGCCCATTGGGGGTTGTCGCGCCATTGGAAAAAAAATGACAAAATATTGCCTCCTGCTTCCCCATTTAGAATCACCTACGGCACAAACACCCGTTTCGCTTGTTCCGTCATTACTCGCGACAGAGTGCCTCCCTACGGGATTTCAGGCTTCCGCCGCAATCCTGATGAAATCGGCGCACTTCTGGGGTACTACGCAACGTCGAATGGTAATCCTTTACCGACGTTTCGGGACAACGTGTCGGTACCATCTTCAAGGGTCAAGAAGTCCAAGAAGAATCTTTGACTTCTTGACCCTTGAATAGGGGACCGATACGTTGTCCCGAAACGTCACTAAAGGATTACCATTCGACGTTGCGTAATATCCCAGAAGGACGCAGATCTGTCTCTCTACGATTCAACACTGCTCGTCTTACGTTGCCCCCTCCCGTCCCCCACCCCCTTCCCCTTGATTCAACAACACATATGGCACAAATTTGGCACATCTCGATTTACCATTACTGGTAGCACAGCTTTTCCGCCAAATCAACTTAAATGCCGAAAAACTTTATCCTCAATTCAACATTACTGGTGGTTTAAATCCAACGGGCCCCCCCCCCCTCGCCACTCAATACTTCTTGTGGCACAACTGTGTCCGAACTCTTCGCACCGATATAATATTAGGCGGCCGCACAGGACAGAGGTGGCATTAACAAACCACACTTCGGAGCGTACCTAGGGTTCTTTCCACATTTTGGCCATAAGGAACCCCTAAATGTCCGGGAACAGATTTTAACCGTTATTCATATCCAACAATTGCACATAACACCAATTTTAATCTCAGCACTGGTTTTAGCACATAAATTTCAGGGTATGATATTGTTTGTTTGTTTGTTTGTTGTAATATGTGCAAATAATCAACCATTCACCAGTGTATCCTACGCTGCTTGATGTCTAAGACAAGCGTCCTCCCTGATGATGGCCGAATAATTTGCGGCCGAAACATGTTGGAGATCGTAAAATAGTGCAGAATTTGGTTGATTAATAATAAGATCTGTATAATTAGGAGTTACAACTTTGTCGAAAAAGATTTTAGAAAAAAAGCGATATTTCTTGTGATCAACAGTTTCTTAAAATGACTAAACAAACATGGGATAGGCTGTAGATTACGGACACATGGTTCGTTTGTAAATATTATAGGCCTAAGGTGGGACAAGGTATAACAACCTTGAAACGTAACACATCTGATTACGAGAATAAATAAACTGCAGCGATAATTCTTCGTATTTACGTTCTACGCTCAATGTGAGCAGAGGTCTAGAAACAGGAAGTACTGAGCGCTATGTGTACAGCAAAGCACGGTTTTGGTAACTTAATTTTACTCTTGGCATTGAGCATTATTTCATCTGCAGGTAAATATGGGCTTTTCTTTCAGTTTGCTACGCGTACTGTATCAGTGTACACTACTGTTGTTTCCAAACCACCCTCATCGATATTTTCCATCGTAATGCTACAATATTGTCACCTTTATTACAGCAGAAAATAATGCATCAGGAAATGTTCTCCTTTCATTTGGAGCCGCAACTGAGAGGCCCAAAGGTAAGGGATCATTATTTATTTATTTATTTATTTATTTATTTATTTATTTATTGTTCATTGATGACGCTACTTATGGCTTCGTTATATAGCGTCGAATGCTGGGGTGATTTATAAATAAAATTGGAAGGAAAGTGGCAGGAAGATTTCATACTCTAATTGGATGTAGTATCCTGGTATTTACCTAGGAAACTGAGGAAAACCACGAAAATATCAACCCGGCCAGCATGTCTGAACCTCCCATATGTGAAAGGAGAATTCTGCCCACTCGAAATTCCGTGTAAGAAACTTAGAATTTAAGAAAAACTACTATAATTTTCTTACCCTTCTTATTCCGTAGTTCAGTTACTACAAGAAAAGACTTCACAACTAAAATAATAATCTATTGATTGAAATGCCTGGACTCTCGTTTATGTATTCTGCTTGGGTAAAGAGAACGTGAGGTGATGTCCAGAAAAAATGCAATGAAATGGGTGTATAAAAATAGAGGCTACATTTTCAAATCATAAAATCTGATAACCTCTAAAAAATACAGCAACACTCAGAAGATACAAAAACTTGAGTTTCGAAGTTCCAATGGTACTGAATTATAAAAGCAGACCCACGGTTTTCGTGACGTCACGTCGTGTAATTTGGTAGAGAGGTACTAATGACTTGGAGGAACCAGCTGCCTTGATTTTCAAGCTAAACATGAAGATGGAGGCACGAGGTTCAGCCGAAACTTTCGCATTTATCTATTAATCTATACGGGATCACATTTAAAAAAATCGTGATTTTAGAACCGAAGAATTTCAAAGTATGCATTACATTACGTACAATCGCGATTTATACATAATAAACCTCAAATTTCCTCACTTTACCCCAACTTAGTAGCATTTTTTTTTTTTGCTCAGAAAATTAACTCTGTGTGGCATTGGTGATATTAACGTTATTTGGCAGTGACTGCAAAAAATAATATCCTTATGAATAACTCGATAAGTAACCTACGTTTCTATCGATATTGCGTTTGTAGTCTTTGCCGATAGGTATTGATTCCCTCTTACTACACACACCAAGCTCTCTTTCAAGAACCATTCAACTTGCTTGAATTAATATTCTTTGAAACTGTATTTCGTATTGTGAGTGGATAAATGGCGGAATTATCTGTTGAAGTCTCAGCTAAAATGCAGAATTCTTAAACTGTCCGCCTGAAATTTCATAACGAAGTTCAGTGCCATAAAGACACACAGAGGCCTGGAGATGCAACTCCACGAGTATTTAACCTTGGCACAAGATGGGGAAGTGACAGTTCACCGTCTGACTTTACTGTCTGTGTATCAAGGGCTTCATGAACCACAGGGTCAGTCTGGTGCTCTGAAGGTGAAAATCTCTGCCCCTGCCGGGAATCGAACCCCGATTGTGGGTCGTCCATCCCTTAGCCTAGTCACTGTAACGACTGAGCTACATAGAAAGAGTAATGCTTTCAGGCTGCACAATCAGCATCAACAGACACCTTAGGCCTAACAGCCGAATGATTCTGCATCCTGACAGCAGCTCCACACACGGCTACAGGTTTTTCCTACCCTCAGCTGCACGCAGATTTCTAACCTTCCAGCATGGACAGGAAGTCGTGTTTGCCTGTCCAAACGGACTGTACGAAAGAGCGCAATGTAACACAGGTAAGAAATACATATACTTCGTGACTTAAAAAATAAATAAAATATGCACAGGTAATGTGATTCCTTTATTAGAATTGAGGTCTACACAGCGGTGGAAATATGCATTGTCTTCTCGATTATAACACCACGTATGATCATAAGACTGTTACATACACTAAAGGTGAAGGCAATATGTTTCTCTGAAGGACTGGTAACAACACAGTGAATTGTGCGTTGCAAAAGCAGGAGACGAAGATATGAAAAGAGTTTAATTTTTGTAAATAGAATTTTCTGCTTGAGTAGGCATTGTGCTTAAATAAATAAGGTTTCTTGCGTCTTGCACATTAATGTAGGAGATTATTTTCTATGTCTTTGTGATTAAAGAGTTCATATAAGCATAAACGGTGAATGGCTAACGACCACTTGAAACTTAGAATAAAATAGATTAGGATTAATGCAAAGATTATGGATTAAAACAATGAAGCAATTGAAATTAAATTTCATGACAAACACTGACATTAATTTACGCTGACCTTTGCTTAAGGCCTGTCTTCAAATATTTCACTCTCAGCCGTAAGGAGGCTTCGCTGCTGGTTGTGAACAACTAGAGATAAAGCTACAGATAAGCCTGAGACATGCGAAAGTTACCCGCTTTTCAGTGGCAGAATCGATGGTCTTCCAACGTCGCGTAGGTTATAACCAGCTCCGTGGAGTGTGACGCACGGTTCACAGGGGTGCGTCTGCGATCATTGGCAACACCCATAACAACAAAACCACTAAGAATATGATCCATGTTGATGTGAAATTTTGGATCGCAAAGACCTAGAAACTCTTTTCCCACAGTAATGTCAACATCTCTTGAAACACCCCGTGTATGCCTACATGTAAGTCAGAAATATTTTATAACCAAACATATTTAGAGGAAATAATTGCATATAAAATATCAGTTTCACATAATGGAGTAACTAACTTAAAAGTGCACGCCCCGATAGTCGCAAAGTTTTTCTTTGAATAAAGGGTAATGAAATGTCCAAATTTTTACACGCAGGGATGTAAAATCACACAAATCTCCTACACGCTTTTATTCTTGTCACTAGATTGTATAACGCTAACCTTCCATATGCACCCCTAAAATTTTCATAAAAAGTCAAACAAAAGTAAGTCACATTAACCTTTCAACCGACATACAAAAATTAGTGCATTGCAAAGAACAAACACTAAATTGTTCTTACTTATCAAACTCAAATTCTCCAAAAGAAGGAGTATTGTTATCAGATTTTCAAATGCCAAATGACATACGCGGCAGCTATTAAACGCCGGAGAGAAGGATGCTCCGAGGTAGAAAGGTTTTGTAATACACTTTTAACTGAATACAAATGAGCTGCGACAATACAAAGCTAGAATAGTTTTCTCACAATAAGTAAAGAATTCTTTTACCTGTTACGGTAAACTTAACCTAAACTCAAGTAATAGCAATATCACAGTGATAACAACCTAAACTTCGAAAACGTAATCACCAACAAGTTTCGGAAGTCTCCATCAATAAAAGCAAGAAAACATAATATTTATACAAGAATCACGAGAAATACAGTCAACATACTGGAATTAACCCAGGCACGATCCTACGCACACTGGAACAATACTTTACCAACCTCCACACCGGAACAAGATCACCCAAAGCCATGAAGACGCCCTGTTCTAAGTTTTACATTTAATTACAATTTTACTTTACCAAAAAGTTTTAAATATTTGTAAAATTGAGATCTCAGTTACTAATAATTTTACCTTTTACATTTTGTATATGAATGGCCTGATGATGACTGTAAAAATC
The DNA here is from genome assembly GCA_013340265.1 of Coptotermes formosanus. NCBI lineage: Eukaryota > Metazoa > Arthropoda > Insecta > Blattodea > Rhinotermitidae > Coptotermes > Coptotermes formosanus. The sequence goes on along the minus strand of BLKM01001341.1, from coordinate 690,804 downwards.
AGTCCAAACATGTAGCCTGAATGACAATAAAAAAGACATGTATATAAGTTGTGCTGACGGTACCTCATTTACTGAAGTAAAGAATTCTGAATAAACCTCGTCATTAACACTTGATTTATTTCGGCACAGGTGACACGTTCAATTTCCCATCTTTAGCAAGAGATTTCAACATATCACAAATAATATGCAGGCGACCTCTGCGAGCAACGGTGAGGAACTATGGCAAATGCTACAACAGCGAATATAAACACCTTGGCATCGGTTTGACAGTTCGGCAAAATCAATCAACTAAAGAATTCATCAAGCTCGTAGACATCTGCTTCGACCCCCAGCATCGTGCAAGTGTGTATGCAAAATTCACCCTAATGCAAGGGATTGACAACGGTCAGAGGACTGTCAATAGACGGAACTTCACATGCACTCCTTACTTTGAATATAGCACTAAAACATTCGACGAGCTCTATACTAGAGAAAACCAATATACAGCATTACTTAAACTCATTGGTTCAGCTAACCAAACCGTTAAATTCATTAGCCGAAATGTGAGTAGTGATTTGTATCTCACTAAAGGACACCTTGTTGCAGTCAAAGACTTTGTATATAATTCACAACAACAGGTTACATTGTTTTGTGTTAACACTGCACCAATGTGGCACGGGATTAGGAAAGGTAATTGGAGACGCCTCGAGAACAGCATACGTCAGTATGCTAACAGCAAGGGGAAAGACCTGACAGTATACACGGGGACCTACGGTGTGTTGAATTTACCGCATGTCAATGGATCCAGTGTACAAATTTACTTAGATGCTGGCAGAAATGGACATAACTTTTTACCTGTCCCCAGACTGTTCTGGAAGCTGGTTTATGACCGCCTCACGAGACAAGGAATCGTGTTTCTGGCAATTAACAATCATCACAAGGGTCTTAACCCAGAAGATTATAAATTGTGTCCTGACGTGTGCAACAGAACACAGTCATGGTTCGCTGGCTGGGACAGGCATCAGATTAGTCTGGGCTATGTCTACTGTTGTAACATAAGGGCTTTCCTCGCACGAACCAACGTTATGCCAGAATTTAGGGACCATGTATTTGGACTTCTTACGTAATTTAGAAATGAACCAGTTTATGTCATGGACTCTGGCTATAGCAAAATTTTGGATATTCTTTGTACACTACATATACAGAGAAAATTGTCTTAACTAACTAACGAACTCCATGGAGCAGAGGCCTTCTTGAGAAGCTAACAGTTTCTCAGCTAGTCAAGAAATTCCCCGCATTTTATGGAACCCGCAGGTTCATTACCGCATTCACAAGAGCCCGCCACCTGTCCCTATCCTGCGCCAGCTCAATCCAGTCCATGCCCCATCTCACTTCTTGAAGATCCATTTCAATATTATCCTCCCATCTACGCCTGGGTCTCCCAAGTGCTCGCCTTCCCTCAGGTCTCCCCACAAAAATCCTGTATGCAGCTCTTAAGCAGTAAAATTTCTGGCTTTCTGTCTGGAAGTGCACTGTTCGAATCTCTAAGGGGGTATCCGATTATCATCATTGGCCTTTGCAGACTTTTCCTGAATTCCAGCAGATGAATACCGGATTAGTGTACGGTAATCACATTAAGCCATGATCCCCTCCTTTCACTGCCCTTCCATCTTATTACTGACAATCTTCATGCTATTCGTTGCGTAGTGCGTCTTGTGGGAGGTCCACACTATCTTTCAAAGCGAGTTATCCAGAGAGTGGGATATAGTGCTTCCTCTTTCAGTCTACAATACCGTCTCCTTTCCTAAATGTGATTCAGTAGCTGCTTACACCTTTTTCCTCGTCTTCTTTTCCCTTCTATCTTTCTTTCAATATCGCGTTTTGAAAGGCAGTTCCTACGCAAGATGTTACCAATGCAGTTCGCCTTCCTTCGTTTTATTTTATATAGGATGTCCGTTTTTTCTTTGGCTCTGTGCAGTACTTCTTCATTTGTTCACATGATGGGTCCAACTGTTCTTCTCCCTCCTTCTCTAGTTCCATATTTCAAAGCTTTCAAGGCGTTTATGATCTACTTTTCGAAGTGTCCAATTTTGACTTTTGTATTTATTTACTGCTTATTTAACCACGCATTTAGTATAACAGAATATATCATCATACTATTCGATGTTACACAGTCTGCGATACTATATTGATGATTAAACAAAGGGTAAATAAGTAAACAATTTCATTACGATGGCACATAGCCTAAGGCAAGACCGTTGAAATCCAGCTTGCAGATTTACTTGTGCATGACAATGGACAGACACTCCAGGCACCTTACTGCTTACCCGAGTACTCCTTCCCATATTTCGCCCATCACTGTATAGAGTGAGATGTTTAAGCACACTGGTAACTACTGTCATTATTTGCTTTACCATTAAGCGAATCTATGTTTCGCCCTAACTGTGTATTTACGGGTTTTGTATGATCCTCACAATAAACAGTGTTTTTTATCACAAAAGGCATTCACGTGTTGGTTGTTGTAATGGACGTTGTGTGTGTGTGTGTGTGTGTGTGTGTGTGTGTGTGTGTTCATTCTGGAGCAGGGAACTGTCTTTACGATCTTGCGCAAAGCAGTTGCAGAAACGTCTATTACCCTTGTCGTGTCCATCCGTCAGTGTGCCCGCATGGAAGATGGCTACTCTCACTATACGCATTTTTGTGAAATTTCTCATTAGGGAATTTTAAAAATGTGTCGACAGTACTCAAGTTAGTTAATAACGGTAAAACGAAACAAAAGCGTCCACATAAAGACCCACATGCGGTTATAATAGACTGTTTCACCGTTATTGGTTTCAGGAGTTCTTTATAACGTAAAGAAGAAAGCCTCACTTTGAGACCACGTCCTATCGTCTTTCTGTCTGATGAAAATATGTAATTATGACAGCAGGACGGGTGCTTGAAATTCCAATATTTGAGAAAAATTTGCGCCTCTAGGGGACCTAAGACCTAGGATAGGTTTAACCCTCGGACACGCCCTTTCCTTTCTCAATATTATTCTATAGACAGGTCTAAATTTCCACCAAATGTTCAGCGTTACAGCAAAACTAATGGAGAAATGTAGCTTATAAAGTGTAAAAATTTTATTTACAAATTTATAATAATAACGCGCAGAAATTACAAACAACTATGCATATTATTTGCAGCTTAGAAGTATAATAAATTTAAGAATACGGAGGCACGAATCTTGGAATTCATTTACATGGAAGTCTTCTGGGTTTTGACATCGTCGACTATTGTTGGTTATTGTAATGTTTTGGAGGAACGAGTAGCCTTCATTTTCTCTCGGAAAATATAGGCACCAGGTTCCTCTAAAAGGTGTCTATGTTCATCCTACACAATTCTACACGGTGTCAAACCAGAATACCGCAAACTACGTTTTCCATGCCTTGAATATCCGAAGTCTCTGATTTTACGGTGTGATAAAATTAAGGTCGTGAGAAAGCGGGAAAGAAAGAAATTGACAAAAATGTAATAAAGAGGAGAATATAAACGAGAACTGTCGGCCCAAAAATTTTATTGTAGATAGAAAGCAGCGCTTAGTTTGATATTTGAGAAAAATTCCCGCAAGTAGCCACATCCGCAGTCTAAAAGTTATCAGAACTCACAACTGCCTACCGGAATTTGGACACTTTTAATTTGTAATTGGCTGCGGTAACCCGCAACTTCCTCTTTATTTTAAACAACAGTTCGTTGCCCTGTACGTAATAAACGTATCTTCAGATACTCAGTGTTTCCCACTATTTTATTTTGGTAATAGCACTAGTGTCACTGTGAAGTTAACGTCAATATGAGGGCGTCTCTGAAACCGCTGCACTTGCTTCCTGCTGCGCTACTGGTTTTATTGTCAGCGTACGAAAATTCGGCAGACGTCCACATAAGACACGGTAAGAAATCTGTGATTCTAGAACACTAGGTATCCGCCTCGATTTTTCCATTAATGCTAGTATTAGCATTAAAGCTTTGTGACTGTGGAAGTTAGGTCTTGTTACTTTCAGTAATTGTTATCTTATATTTGATATTTCAAAATGAGATAATTTTAAAGAGCTAAAAAATCTTGAAGCTATAGATTGAGTTAACATATAAATGTATATTTCGCAAATCAAAGGCCTTGATGAAGAAATTAATTGGATTTATGGAATTGAAAATATATAAATATCAATGATAATTTAATTAGTCTTTTATTTCGTTACTATTATTATATTATCTCCTTAGGCAGGGTATTCGCACTTACATACTCGCACCTGAAACAAACCATGTTTCTAGGGTATGCAGCGTCGCAGCTATTCCGCGCGTACTGTTAATGGTGCATATAACGCTGTCTTCAATATTAAACTCTTTTGTGCTTCTACATTAGCACTTTCCGCAGTATGTGTGCTGTGCCCAGTATAGCTGTTTTCTGTATTTCCTTGATATCGTGCTGTCCTGGTATGTTGGTCAAGTATTTTCTGAAGGATTTGAAATGGTTTCTCGTTATTATTATTATTATTATTATTATTATTATTATTATTATTATTATTATTATTACATGAATTGTAGGCCTATATAAATTCACATAAGCTTTTTCATAATCCTCTCCTACTGAAGGATCTGTGTATTAAGAAGACCCGTATATTAATTTCCATATTGCATTCTCTGCATCGTCTCCAATCCAGAGTTATTAAATAATTCAAAAATTATTTTCATCCCGACATTTTTATTAACCACACAATTCTAATATTCTAACAGTGGGCCACTTAAAGAACCTCACGTTATGTCGAGGTATAGGCGTTATACCAGGACATTAGACCTTTGGGTAAAGTACAGCAATAATTCAAGCGCAAAGTTTGGCTACTCGACCGCAGATTGAGCAACTTTGTCTCAAATTTGTGACAAAAATGTTCTAATATGGAAAAGAAATTCTAACGACCGGCGATTAAAGAACTACACAGTACCAGTGACTGGAGAATGTGCGTTGAATCAGAGGGCAAGGAGGCGTTGCTTCATTTCTCCTGTGTCGAAGGTGCAGAAAAACTACAAGCAGCCGGAGCTCTTGCAGTACATAATGCTTGCAATTTCACATGGTGTCGTTTAGGTTTTATGCCTTTCCTACCGGGTGTGGAAGAAACGCCCACTACCAAAAGCAGATTACATTACAGTTAAGTAATAAAACTTGGTTTCTTCTCTTCATTATTATGACCGTGCAAAACCACGAGAAGCTGAAAAGGTTTTGTTCAACATACTCACTGAATTATATCGAATACGAAGATACAAAATAATTTGTATGTATGTGACAGACAGACAGACAGACAGATAATAAAGAGGTAGGAGAATGTACCACAAAGAGGACCTTGATTTTCTGCAGCCTCTTCAACAAATATTAATGGGCTGATAAAATCAAGGAGGATAGAGCTACGGGTTTTGTACAATGAATTCTTAAAGGCAAATTTCTCCCTTAAGCAGACCACAAACGCACAGATGGAGAGTAAAATTATACCCCTCTCTCTCCCTTTATACTCGGCGCTAGATGCGGGTTGGTGTTCAATGCCAGGTCCCGGCCGCTTTATTCCCGAAAAAGAGACCCAATGCCCCCCGTACTGGATGCTGGGGGGCGGGTCTTGGGCCCGGTCTGGACAGGTGGGGAAATTCTTGCGGCCACCGAGGTCTGAAACCCAACCTTTCAGTCCTTAGCGAGTAGCTATATCGGCTACAATACCCCGGCCGCCACAATGACTGGCCAATACGAGAAATGCGAGAAATGACAAAATTTTATTCGGAAAACCTGATGGAAAAAAGACCACTATGAAGCACCGCTTTTAAATGGGATGAGGGTACTAAAATTCATTTTAACGAAGCAGGGTGGAAATGTGTGCAGACGAATCGTGTGGCGCAGGACAGGGGACAGTGGAGGGTTGCTGTGAACTTGGTAATGAAATTGTGGGTTTTATGTACTATTGTGAGAAGGTGGCCGTTCCAATTAGCCGGACGACTACTGGTTTCTCGCGAATGACCCGTGTTAGGGTTTGTAAATATTTAACTTCAGCAATTACGGCACTTCAACTCCGCTTCTTAAACAGTGCTTCTACAAACTTCGTGCAAAATATTTTATAGTTTTCAAAACACTCTTATGAACCAAACAATTGGAATCCCGCCATACTTGCTGCACTAAAATGAGATACAGCTGGAGTAAAACGCTTGAAGATACTTCTGTATGTCACAATTACGGTAACGTTTCAGACTGCAACCTTCTCATTTCAAAGTCTAATATTTCAGGCTGCAGTAGCCTCATTGCAGAATTACTGTAGTTTTGTAGTCTGCAGCGTCTCTACATCACAATTATTGTAATACTGTGGGTTGCAACGTCCTCACACCAGAATGACTCCTAAAGTTTCAGACTGCCACATCGACACATCAGAATGACTCTAATGCTTCCGGCTGCCATATCCACACCAGAATGACTCTAATGCTTCCGGCTGCCATATCCACGCCAGAATGACTCTAATGCTTCCGGCTGCCATATCCACACCAGAATGACTCTAATGCTTCCGGCTGCCATATCCGTACCAGAATGACTCTAATGTTTCAGGTTACCACATCGACACTTCAGAATGATGCTAATATTTCAGGCTGCCATATCAACAATTCAGAATGGCTCTAACGTTTCAGGCTTCCAAATCCATATCTAAGAATGACTCTAATGTTTCAGACCGCCATATCCACACTTCAGGACGACTCTACTATTTCATGCTGCCGTATTCACACTTCAGAATGATGCTAATATTTTTGGCTGCAATATCCTTAATGCAGAATGACTCTAATGTTTCGGGCTGCCATAACCTCACTTCAAGAATCACTGCAAGGTTGTAGTCCCTCTATCACAAGTACTGTGATGTTGCAGGCTAAAGTGTCCATGAATCGCATACGTTATCAGAACCAACTCGTACACAATTCAAACCACAAGGCGCCAAGCTTCGCAGAAATCCCGACTTCTTGTCCACGCATAACAACTGAAGGTTCCAGTACCCCTACATCATAATTATCCTAATGTTGCAGGCTGCACTGTTCACCTTTCCGACATAAGTACCGATTCTCCGCTGATTCTTCATCACAGCCACAGGAAAGGGATGTCGCCGTTTCGCATGCCAAGTGACCCGTCATCTCTTTCCCTCACTTTCAGCAGTGGGGATGCTGTTAGACTCGCCTGTCCTGATGTAGACAACAACTTGCTGGCCATTCCCAATTCGCCACTCATGGTGTATGAAGTCATTGCTTTCTGCATTAGGGGTAAGACTTATGGCTATATTAGAATCCAAGATATCTTGGGAGATGTCTGTGTCTTACGTAAGACATCAATTGTTATTAGGGTATTCAAAGTAGGAATGGTAAGGAGGAACGGAGCTTGAGAAAGGGAATAATGGATACAGATATTCAGGTGGTAAAAATTAAAGGACTCAAGCTTTGATAGGAGAATAATATTAAAATGGATACGAACTGAAATAGGACACGATAATATAACATACGTTCATTTGTCACTCGATAAGGGTAATGTGCTGTTCTGCACGTGTCAGTGAAGCTTCTGGCAAAGTAAAGGCGAGGATTTGCTTGATCACCGCGTTCTCAAGGACGCTACTGCGTGGACGTAGTTAAAATATGATGAAGAGAATGTGCTGCTGCTGCTGCTGCTGCTACTGCTGCTGCTGCTGCTGCTGCTACTGCTGCTACTGCTGCTGCTGCTGCCACTGCTACTGCTGCTGCTGCTGATGATGATGATAAACCTTAACAGCAGCAGTAATAACAACACAGAAACAGCAAAACAAAATTTAAAAGTCCTAAACTTTTTACAAAGTTGGTAATTTAAATTTCGGTTAAACATGGAAGGCCAAAGGTAAAGAAAATGCGGATTGGGTTTGTTTAAGTACTGCACGTATGATGCGCCACTTAGTTTCCCTCACTTCCTCTGTGTTTAGTCCGATGTTCATAGGGTCACAAAGTAATGATATGTACTGCTAGTCTCATAATCTCGACCCTCCTTGCTACACATCCACAAGTCGTCGAGCAGGTAGGTCCGTCTGTATGATCGAATTCAGCATCCTGCCTCTCGCGGGCCACTCATCGCCCTCGACCATTTTCTAAGCGGCAGTTTGAACCTTTAGTAACACACAGCATTCATTAATTTAATATATTTATATTATGATTTAAAAACCTTTCGTGTCATTTCGCCAAATCACTCGTATGTGAGTGGCCAACAATCAAAATTTTTGCTCGCCACTGCTCTGATTCATGAGTTACGGTTTGTCGCCGATTCTCAACAGACAATTTGGGCCACGTAATGACGAACAGTTCTTAAAAACATGTCCACACTCTGGAGCAATAACTACACATTACTTCACTTAATATGACATAAGGTAATTATTAAAGAATACTCTGTTTGATCTGTATAGTGACTAAGCTATGGACTGCAGGACAGGGTGTTTTATTCCCAGCAAGGGGAAGAGGGTCCTGTTTTATCAAGGAAAGGGCCAGAACGACACTGGGTCCCACACAGTCCCCATTCACCTGGTAAGTGGGCACTCTTCCAAGGGGTAAAGCGGTAGATGCGTGCAGCTGACCACTCGTCGTCTTCTTACGCAGAGACCCAGAATGAATGAAGCTCTACGTCTGCTGCTCATCTGTGCCTTCATACCGTGCACAGGAACAGCTTCGCCTTTATTAACTACACAGGCTACATGTTTCGACCTGCGGTGTATCATATTCGGGTCTTAAATATCAAACGCATAAGTGTAAACACTGAAATGTGTTTTCGTACCAATTACTCGATACAAAGTGCAAAAATTATTCTTAAAAAAGGCAGAGCCACTCCATCCTAATACTGTCAAAGTCTGTGTCAGAAGTATCCATTAGGTACTTTTAAAAACAGTTTTAAGTTTCCTTAGCAATAACTAATGCAGCTTGTATGAAATTTAAAGAACGCATTTGAGGCACTGTGCTACAAACCGGCAGGTCGCGGGTTCGATTCCCGATGGTGTCAGAATTTTTCATTGGCATAATCCTGTCGGTCGCACTATGGCCCTGGGGTCGACTCAGCCTCTAACGGAAATGAGTACCAGGAATATTTCCTGGGGGGTAAACGCGGCCGGTGCGTAGGGCTGACAACCTTACCACCTTCATGTGCCGACGGTCTAGAAATCTGGGAGCCTCGACCTCCTGGAAACCTGTGGGCCTGTCCAGGCCTGTAATGGGACTGCTTTACCTTTACATTTTTACCTATTTTACTATATGCATTATACGCATATTTTGTATTTAATACCTCAGGACGGGATATATATATAAAGAATTACGTAGACTGTAAAAATATTATTTACTACTGAAATGATTTTCGGACTGAAAATCGTATTTTATTCTGAAACGCAAAACAGTTCAATAATATAAGACTGAGATGAATCTGAATGCAAGTTTGGAAGTCTAAATGCTTAAATTATATGGCTGAAGACTTCAAACGTACAGTATTGAGCAAATCAAAGACGTCACACGGATCTGAGCTTCCTTGACAAGTGTTAGATTATACAGTGCGTTTTGTTATGTTGCAGATTCCACTTTCAGCATCAGTGGGGCTGCCTACAACTTTAACAGCGTCAGATGCAAGTTACCTCCACAGTCGATAATTAAAGAAGAAGGCGGCTGTGGCATCGGAAATGGGACGAAGTATCACATAGGCTTCAAGTTGAGAAGGAAATTCCTCGGACTCATTGAGGTTTGCTATGACACTGCGAAACACAGCACTCTAAACGCTGTGTACATCCTAAGTAAAGACGTCGGATACCAAGACGTTAATTCTCAAACGAACAGCTACATTTCCGGCTCAGATTTTCGCAGTGATAACACGAGAACACCTGACGACTTTTATTCCTGCAAAAACCAATTTAAAACACTAGGACATATTTTAGGATCATCGATTCAAGCTAAAAAGTACATTAATTGTAACCACAAGAGTAAGACGTATTTTGATAAATGTCATCTTGCACCAAGTGACGACTTTTTGTTTGGATACCAGAAGAATGCAACGTCTTATTACATCAACACCGCACCTCAATGGAAAGCGATCAGTACTGGCAACTGGAATATTTTGGACAACAGAATACGAAGGTATGCGAGCACGCATAAAGTGGATCTGACCATTGTTACAGGAACCATGAACGTAACAACACTGCAGGATGCTTCTGGCACAGAGAGAAACCTGTATCTTTCTAAGGATCTGAGAAACAAATCTACAGTACCAGTACCCGCTGTGTTCTGGAAACTGGTTCTTGACAGACCTAGAAGTGCTGGTATCGTGTTTGTGTGCATCAATAATCCATATCATCATGACATCTATATACGTGGTTACGTCATTTGTACCAATATTTGTAACAGCACAACATCGTGGTTCGATGGCTGGAACAGGCTGGACGTCAGGCTTGGTTATGTGTATTGCTGTACTGTAGACGAGTTTAGAGCGAAGTCTCGCATAAAGCCCTTTCCTTTCAGCGCCAGACACATTCTCCGCTAATACGCCTACATTTCCACACAGTCATATTTGTATAATAACTCTACTTAATTAATGTGTTCCATGTCCGTGTACTATACTTTAAAAAACACTAATTACCAACAAATGCACAAAGAGTTTTATTATCAATCGTAACACACTCCTACATGTTTCGACCCTGCTGGGTCATCTTCAGGGAGAACTTTTTGTTATCGTTACACTAAGGTTGCACTTTATAGTTGAGTGAGAATGTGCTGTTGATTGTGTACTGCGTTGTTTTTGGAGGCGTGAACTCTCTGCGGTACACAGTCAACAGCACATTCTCACTCAACTATAAAGTGCAACCTTAGTGTAACGATAAAAAAAGTTCTCCCTGAAGATGACCCAGCAGTGTCGAAACATGTAGGAGTGTGTTACGATTGATGACAAAACTCTCTTCGTGCATTTCTTGGTGATTAGTGTTTTTGTACCTCTACTTAATTGATGACATACAGAAAAGAATTTGTAAATTTTATTAGTGTCATTCACTAATATATATTTCATGCCGCAGAGCATTATATACTATATTATATACTATATTATATACTTAAAGGGTTCGTGTCAATTATATGCCAATTACAGTAGACCGCTTGTGTCTGAATAAATAAGAGCGTAAGTTATACACTCAGAGAGGGGGTAGGCACACTCAGTAACATTTTACTAGACGTTAGACCGCCTCTCACATATGAAAGGAAAGGTAACATTTTATCTCTTACATTTTGTATAGAAAAGGCCTGATGATGACTGTAAATGACAGTCAAAATATGTAGCCCGGAATTATGTTAATAAAAGAGAAGTACATTGTTGTGGTGACGGTAATCCATTCACTGAATATTGGTCCAACTCACAACGGTATGCCTAGAATAAAGTTTGCAAAGTAGGCTATACGAAACCCGTCTCAATTTTATGTCACACTTGCATTTGCCTGTGTGTTGTTAATTCGTTCAAAGCTATCATTCGTTGTTTCCTTGCTCCTTAAACGGTCGGCTGTAGATTTACTAATATATTGATGTATTTAGCAGCAATGTGTCCCTGGGACCAAAGCCAGTTACGTGCGGTGAACGTAGCTGAGTCATCACAAGCGTCGACGTCTCACTGACGCACGAGTTACATAAATAACCTCGATACTCAATTTAAAAACAAGATTCCGAACGTTAGAGCACAAAGTTTACTTCGATAAAAGAAACCATAAAAAGACTACTTACAAACTCAAATACTAACATGAGTTGGACTACGCTTAAAGCAACGCACCGTGCTTTCGCAGGAATAAGGTACCATCCAGAGGTCGTTAAGTCGCACATACCATCCACAGCCCGCAAGACTTTGCAGCAAAACTCGCCCCTGCTTTGTAATAAGGGGACAACCCACAAAATATCATTGTTACAGGAGAAGCAACAATGTGAATTCTTTTTACATATGGCAAATGCTTTGAGAGGTAGGATATCCCCCATCTACCTTTGTTATTCTTGAAGATAAAGTTGCCATCTTTCTGCACACCATACAGGACGATTAGCTGAACGATTCGCTACACATAACTCAGTTTAGCTCAAAGTGGCAGTTAGACCCTTTTTACAAAACAGGGGAGAAATTATTTGCCACATGCCTCCTCTGTGATTTTTTGCGCTTGCTATAGGTTACGATTTTAGTTAATGGCAAATATTAAGTCCGTTTTCACAAGGCTTATGAATGATACAAACACCAGCGTGTGGTTTAATCAGTAAGCCTAGTAAACAGCAAAATACTTAATTTCCTCGACACGCACGTCATTTCCCTCGCATTCTATCAAACGCAGATTATGTTGAAGGTGGAGGAGATGCTTCAATCATAATGGCGAGGCTACGAGCTGGACGAATTGAGAAATCGGCATTCGATGCTCGGCAGGGACAAAGATGCATCTCTTCTGCGCAACTTTCACATCTGCTCTGGGGTCATTCAGCCTTCTGCCCGGTTTGTTTTATCAGATGATGACATATAATTCTTTCGCGTGTTATCCCTTTTCTAGTAAGCTTCCATATCTATAATATTTAAAAGATGGTTGAGATTAAATTTAAGTTTCAGATTTGTAACATTTAACAGTTTAACGTAGCAATACGCAGTAGTTTATGAATTGAAGGAATCATCTGCTTACGTTCCGCTACACAGCCAATGTGTTTGGTTATTTCCTGCTCCCTTCTCCCCACAAATTACTGACAGTGTGATAACATATCATAAGGAAAATAATACAGCACAGTCATGAACTTTTGCCACTTTTCCTTTTAATGTTGTTCCCGCGTTATTAATAGACAAGTTGCTCTTGACGTATGCATGTAGTTCTCAGTGGAAGCAGTTGTAGATAAAGTCTTCTTACTACAGAAATTAACAACCCCGTTTTACAACTAGTAAGCCAAGTCAGCATGGCGGAGTTACGCGTGACAAGTGCAGTGGTGGCTGCTGTGATGATCCTGGGAACGTATACGACTCGTGGAAAAGCAGGTAAGACATGCCATTACTTGCGCTCTATAAAAATGTACACATATTAAGGGACAGAAGTAACAAGGGCCGCTTCCTTCAACATTCTTCTTTCATGTTACAGAAAGTAAAACTTTCGCTACACCAGCTTTGCCTTCCATATTTCAAGGGTATCTTTGAGTAACATTTTATTTAATTTTATCTCTTTTCGAAAAATTATTGAAGATTCTGGTTTAGTCGCATGCAAAATATTATCTTAGTTTACTAAACCGCACTTTATGTAGTTAAGTCAGTTGACGCTGAGAAAATAACAGCTAATATACAAATGCAGAGCGCCTCAAATCTTTGCAACCAACCGTATCTTGTCATCCTATTACATCAATTGATACTAAACCATCCTGCAATTGATACAGCATTCGTAAGGAACCTGCAAATCCACCTAAGCTTTTAAGATATAGAGGCAAGGAGGACCACCTACTTTAACGTTAAATAACCCTGCATTTTGACCACAGAGTACATTCTTCGGTTTAACAGTATTTTTGGCACAAATAACATTCTTTCTCGAAAAAATACTAACCACCTGGTCTTTCTAAAGAAGACACACTGCATGAACTAAATTTTCAAATGTTCTTTAGATTAATTCAGAGAGATAACATCAGGTGGCTTCTTGATTTCATTCAGTATCTGCTGAAATAATCTCGCCTGTTTCCTCCTACCATTGTTTATGTGGTATGATGTACTGAACTTCACTCTTTTTAAATACTGCTTGATTTCGATAGCAGTTCACGTGCACCAGCAGGCCTTTAAGCAGAAGATGATCAGAATTTTCGGAGGGTCGTGCGAACATTTAAACACTGGACGGTGGAGAAACCCATTCAAGACCGTCATCTGATCAAAAACCGCCGTGACAGCCAGAAAAGTCATAAGCCTTTAAATTGTAGCAAAGAAGTGGAAATGTTGACAGCTGGACCGGGAGCAGTAAACACGGGGTGGAATGGGAAGAATATTGTTCGAATTAAGCATGACAACATTACTAAACAAGTAAAAGATTCAAGAACTGTCTTCTGGGATACAACGCCGTGACGATCTGCGAAGAGTTACAGGCGTTTCGGAGTAGATTGATGCCACCATCCTCAGGGTCCAAAAAGTATAAGAACAATAGCTGTGCAGAAAAATGTATGTCTTAGGCAAGAAAAGTCGACAGGGGTAAATAGAGAGCCAATGGGAAGAACAGGCAAGGAATCTTCTTTCACTTCTTTAATCCTGAAGATGGAGGCAGAAATCTACTCCGAAACTTCTATAACTATTCACTAATCGACATGACGTTGTATCCCAGAAGACAAAAGTCAGTACCTGGTTACCATTCGCGACTGCGTTATATCCCAGAAAACTGGAATCTTCGTCACCACCACTGTCAGAACCCCCTATCTCACAAATAATCTCAGGCCCTGAGATGCGCCCTAACAAACTGCCACGTTTCAGGTTGTTTAGCGCAGTTATTATTACTGCGGCGTACGTAAAAGTGACTTTGTTTTCTGCAGAGTGCATCGTGAACATCGGATCTGACCTTGGATACAGGTCTCCATTGATATTGACGCAAAACACAGCAGAGTTCGGCGGCATGGGGTTCCTGCTGCCAAGCACGTCAACGCCGAGAGCAAGTTTGTATAACGGAGAAGAGGTGGCACTGCTGTGCGCCGGAAGCAACAATCGATTAAATATCTCGGGCACAGTAAGCCAGCTCGAAGAAGCCAACGTTAGATGTGACACAGGTACACACTAAACAAACATTTATAATTAACACCTGTGAAAATTTAATGGGTTAAAACAAATTGAATTTCACGTCAGAACAAAAACTGAGATAGGTAGAGATTTCATAGCTCTGTGAAGCCAATGTTGTGAATACCGAGCTCTGAAATTTACACCCTTCAAGGATGTGACGCCATGACCTGTGGTATATAGGCGCCAATGTTAAGGCGGGACGTGCCGACACCCTCTTCAGGGTAGAAATATTCGTACATCAGCGAAGACAGTAATGTCAATAGCCACTTTTGTGAGTACTTCAGTCTCACATAGCCCTGTTGCATCACGTCTGTGTGTACGGCTGATAATTTTATTCCGCTTTTCCCATGTGACGTATTAAAAAGGGAGGGGGAACCTCACGTTGCGTAAGCCGTCGCTTATGAAAGAAATTTTCTGAAATGTTTCCGCTGTCTCCAAAACGTTTCAAACTGAAAATCCCTGGCTATATACGCCTCTTTAATTCTCAGTTTGTATCTCGATAACCAAAGGTCCATTACAAAGTCCATAGATCGATTCCGGTCTTGTTAACCTATTTTTTAATATCTCATACCAGGCTTTGTTAAAGTAAATTTAGGTTTTTAAAGAATATATACAAACTATTGCAATAGTCTGTGGTATTGCTAATTGTAGTATTATGTACACACTACAACGTTATTTAGGTACCGAACAATTGTCTTTTGATTGTGGAATACAAAAACACGCGTTACGCTTTATATCGGTGGCGAGATAGCCCCATGGAAGCCAGACTATAGCAGCTTGAGTGGTGTTATGTCGTAATCCGAAACGCTGGGTAGCTGTTTGCGAATTAAAATGGCCGGATGGTGGCCTTGAGTTTCAAAGATGTGAAGTCATCTAACTTGAAAGACCATATAAAGATGCTGAGGGCATACTGACACCACAAGATCTAATGCTCATTAAAAATTTAGGGGATTTATTAAGTACAAAAAGATCATTGTCCTTTTACATGCCATGAATGCATACAGGGGGAGAAGAAGCATGGCTGCACTCATGCTTAACCTCGGTACTAGCTGCAGGTAATTGGACAAATTCACTACCCGGCTTCTTCACTCCCGATAAAAGAAAATCGGTAATCGTCGAGTAGGAGGTTGGGCTCCAGAGGACGTCTGGACATTTCAGAGAAGCAAAACATTTTGTTCCTGAAGGAATTCGAACCATGGATGATCCAGGCTGTAGCCTAGTCACTACACAGATTGTATTCTGTATCCACTTTTGTAAAACGAGAGCCCTAATAACACGGTAGCCTATTCCAGTAAGACGAAACGCCTCCCCATTTTCACAACGCAGCTGAGGACTCTTGGATTGAAAGTCTCCACACATTTGGGTTGGCAGAAAAGGCCGCATCACTAGGACTCTCCTTCCCCTGACTTTACACCAACCGATGAAAAGTACGCTTCTGGGGGTACATAAAGGTGCTGTTTGTGTTCCATCACTGCCGTCCACTTTGCTGGAACTTGATGGGAAGGTACCAGCTGCTGCCACTCCAGTTACACCCGCCATACTTACAAATGTGATAAATGAGTATGGCACGCGCCGGGCCACTCACGGTGTACCCGTTGGATATCTGTGAAATATTAACTGTAGGCCAAGAAAATCTAAAAAGAATCTAAATTAAGTTTTCATTCCCCTGCCTCATACTTCTTGATAATTATATGACGAATATTATCAACATCCCACGTTTTCACGCTGTAAAGGTAAAGCAGTCCCATTACAGGCCTGGACAGGCTCTGACGGTTCCAGGAGGTTGAGGCTCCCAGATTTTTAGACAGTCGACACATGAAGGTGGTAAGGTTGTCAGCCATACGCACCGGCCGCATTTACCCCCCATTCCTGGTACTCATTTCTGTTAGAGGCTGAGTCGACTCCAGGGCCATAGCGCGACCGGAAGGCTTATGTCAATGAAAAATTCCAACGACACCGTCGGGAATTAAATCCGCGACCTTCCGGTTCGTAGTGCAGTGCTTCAACCAAGTGCGCCACCGCGTGTTCCGGTCACTTTGTAAACCTGCGTATAGTGTAAGAGAACTGGCAGAAGGACTGGTGACCAGCCGTGCGGTATATTGCGACACACGCGAAATGTGTCTGATATTTGGAACTTAAATGCAAGACCTATTTGAATGACACTACGCACTTGATACAAGTATGAAGATCACAGGCCTACGCAGGACGTTCAAACAGCCTGTAACGTTTCAGTACTGTCATCATATAGGGAAGCATCTTAATGTATGTGTTTGTGGAGCATAACAGAATGGACGTTAAGTTACACTGGCTAATATTAACCTCTTGAATGACCTTAAAGGCTACTAAGGGCAAGAACTTATCTAACATAAAATTATATGACAAGTTGTCATTACATTCAACTATTCAGCACGTTCTGCTCACTTATCACTGCTCTGCTATTTGCGTAAATTTTAAAACTGCCCAATGGGACAGACCGAATAACCATCATTACTAAAACACAGTGACCCTTTGCATCAGCGCAAAGTGCGTTACTTAAACAACTTTTTCCGAAAAGAATGATATATACAGGCCCATGTCGAGTTCGGGTACTTCACGTCTCCGCACTTACGGTGACGTGAAGTACAGACGACTTGTCTAGAATCTGCAAGTTGCTTTACACAATGATAGGATTTGCAGTCTTATTAAGGGTCATCCTTTAATAAAACTCAACATATTGAATAATTCACGTTTCGAACGTTTACTGACCACCAAGTCACCACACTTATATTAACGATAAATTTCAACGTAATTTGGTATTTTCGTATTCCACTAACAATCACGTAACTTATACACAATTCTAAATAACCGTGCAGGTCTACACACGTCGTTTCGAATAAAATACCATTCTACACTAACTACAAACTTTGATACCTGACTGATATGCTTTTGGTGCAGCCTGCAGTATCAGCAGCTACTCCCTACTGGCTAGATGCTGCACATAAATGTTATATTTTATAATTCTATCTTATTTTAACTAAAATACCTCTCTATATTATACACATAGTACTTTATAGTGTAAACTTTGGTATCTAAAACTACAAATTTCAATTGTAAATTTTGTTTTTTACTTTCTTTTATGTCCAGCCTGATGATGGCTACCTCCAGTAGCCGAAACATGGATTTTTGTTGGTTTTATTGTAAAAATTCTTATTGTTGCGTTTCTTTAAAATATAGCCTTCACATACAATTTCGGACTTCGTCCATTCACATTTAGAGGGGTGCCTCACCTCTGCATTTACCCACATAAATTTCCACACCAACCATTGCCACTGATACATTTTACCTCTTCTCTTTTGCTCTGCTATTGCTCTTTTGATCTCTAAGTTATTCCACCATAAGCACAACTTCTACATTTCATTCATAAAACTACATTTTATGTCCACAGGCTCAAGTTTCGAGTACAGCAGCCAGTATCTCCCTATAACAGATTTCCAGTGTACTGCCGTTCCCCAGTCAACTATAAGAGGGAACGGGACCTGCTCCAGTGGCCAGAAGAGATTACAGATTGGTTACCAAATGTCATCTGACAGGTTTATCCGGCTTATTGACATGTGCTTTGACGACGTAAACTACAGTACCCATTATGTCAATTACACACTAGCTAATGGCATTCAGAGACGCCAAGTTTTTGAACATGGCAGCGAAGTTGACAGAGTTGATTACTACAACAGCCTTCCTGACTCACCAGATGTATATTACACGTGTTCAAATCAACAAAGAACAGTTGGGCGACTTGTTGGTTCCTCACGCGTTAATCGGTACATTAAATGTTCCAACAACATTAATTATGTAGCTAAAGCTCATTTAGCTGCCGTCCCAGATTTCATGTATTTTGCCCAACAAGAATCTACTAAGCATCATGTAAATGTTGTGCCAATGTGGTATAGTATCAAGAATGGAAACTGGTTAAACCTAGAGGAAGAAATAAGACAATATGCCAGTAATACAAGTAGAGCCCCTTCTGATCTAGTCATCTATTCCGGTACACTTGGCATTACTAATTTGGACAACCACCGCATTTACCTTGGCAGAGACTCCAACAACCTGAACGTGGTGCCTGTGCCCCAGTGGGTATGGAAACTGGTTTATGAACCCACTACAAAGGAAGGAATTGTATTCTTGGTTGTGAACAACCCTTATAGATTAAGCTTTACTTGCAGATGTGTGTGTGCCCAAACACAGTGGACTCGCGCTTGGAACAGGGCAGACGCACATAAGGGTTACGTGTACTGTTGCAGTGTGAATAACTTCAGGAGTGTGTTCAGTGGCTTGCCTAATTTTGAAGTCACTGGTTTACTCACAAAGAACAGGCCCTACACACCTCCTCTGTTTCCTGATATCGCAGCTCAGTAAAACGTGTCAACGGGTGCTCCAAAAACAAAACTTCAATCTACTAGCTACATGAACCCAGCAATACTCTCGCTGCATGTCCCGCCCGTATACCTTTACACCCGCTAATGGCCTCTGTCAACTCGAAATTGCAGTGAAGTGAGTGGGGAAGGCCCGAGCTTTTGGAATGCAGGACACAAGGCAATAGTCTCTATACTGTTTTAATGCCCACTCCCTCATTTTGGGTTTTTCTTCTCTATAAAATTATACAAATTATTTCGCTCCAGCTTTGGAGCAGCTTGGGAGACCACCAAGCACTCGCAAGCTGCTGAGTAATTTCCTTAGCTGAGTAAACAGGAAAGCCGGATCACATATCTTACTCTCAGCACAGCAAGATTGTTACAAGCGTTGCTACGGGGTCTGAGACTTGCTGAGAGAGATGTTTTTACGAGAATAGTTGAGGAAGTTAGTGCAGAAAACTTCACTTGGGTTTTGGCTTTGGTGATCCGAATGGGAAGTTGGAAGAAGAAGCAACCTGAGGCATGATGAAGCGATTAATATGGAGCTGGCTGATACTAGGTAAGCGAGGGATGGTCCTCTGAAGTGCCAAACGGCGGAACTAGAACTCAAGTGATTCATTTACTTCATTATTTAATTTGTTTTATTTGGCTGTAATAAATTCCAAATTTATAGGAAATAGTGCAAGGTATTGACCCCCTGCAATGGAGGGGAAGGTTATCCAGCTTCCGCGTTCACTACCTGTGTAATATTAATTTAGTTGAGAGATTACGCTTTCTTATTTCCTTACGTAGTTAACAAGAGTAGAGGGTGTAGCGCATCTTAGTAAATAAATAGAATTAGTTGCAAGGTTGGTATTTCATTGAGAGCAGTTGTCACTTATCTGCATAAAAAGCGAAAGTGAATGGTGGCGGCAACCTACCAGTAGTGACGACGGTTGGGAAGGTATCAACCGGGCGCGCTACACAAAACTGTGGTGGCTACAGTAGGATCGTCATCTTGACTACTACTCGCCACTATACTGTCATAGCGAACCCTCTGGGACTCTTTAAAAGTGTCTATCTGCTCTGGCAAATTGATTCATTGAAATGCTTCAAATTACGTATTCACTTTAGTACGACATAAAACTCCTCTTTGAACTTGAATTTCTATTGTTCAGTGCCAAATTAAAAGCGTGTAAAGGTTTTAATTCGGCAGGAATACAGATCATTAAACGTGTTCTGTGATTAGCAACTACGAAATGTGAGGCTGATTCATTATATCCACAAACACTGCCAAAAAACAGTGAGCGGTCGAATTGTGGCAGCTACTGAAAATGTGCTGTGCAGTGTTTGTTGGTGCAGTTACCTTACAGCACAACTAACAGAATTGTGTAAACAATGTTTCGGCAGTTGTTTTTGCCCTCGTCGTTATGTAACTGTCAAAATACTAACAAAATTTCATCTCCCCTTAACCGCCGTCCTTGCAGAATAGCGGTCGGAATCTAATCTGCAGACGTTCCGAATTTCATCATTTATACCTATCACTATACCTACAGGAATTCCTTACAACGCCTTCAATGGCATCTGAAGCAGAATATGAAGTGACACATCTCTTGGTGTTATGACAACTGGACACCTGAAAAAGGAGACAACGAATCTCCGAAACTTAGTTTTCAACATAATCTTTAGTAGCTGATAAGATCCAAAGAATACAAAGATGATCAGTTATGCATGAACTTACAAGAAGATTGAAGAAAATAACCAGTGGCCGAAACTAAAGTACTGCTCCGAAATTTGCCTACCTGTACCAAGAAACTGGGATACCCGCCATCAGAGCAGCCATCATTCGTTACGAGATATTTTGGCCCTAGAAATAACGCATAAATCTGCCTGGACTATCTAAAAAAATATTTATCAAATATTGTGGCATGACAGGCAGTTGAATGAATGGCTTGCAACGCTTCGAAATTAAGAATTGTTACTTTTCCTTAGTACTGTATTAAAATGCATAGAGTTATAAGGATTAGCAGCAGATAAGCTCTACCTTGACTGTTCTGCGGCTGAGGATTCTTAACGATAGGTAGGATGTAAAATTCTAAAAACTGAGAGTCAGTGATCCACGCATAACATTCAGTGAACAATAGGCTACAGAACAACACAAATGGAGACTCGTGTGCCATGGGCTCGGAACTTTGTAAGGCTGAAAACCACAGAAGAGAATTTTTTTTATGAATTTGTAGCCCTTCTGCTAGTCGAGCAACTTCGCCCCATTTACAGAAAAGGAATTTCCTGGCTGCGTTAATTAGGAGCCGCCGCTGGTCCCTGCACACATGCAGTTAATACTTCCGAATTACAGTCGAAAGTGATTATAACGTCATGAAAGGGACTGAATATCTTGTGTCGTTATAAACGGGTGTTGTTCCAACCGAGGAGTACAATGTTATGGTCCATTGTGTGGAATTAATTGGTAGCACAGAACATCTGACGTTATATACAAGGCTATCGCTTAAACCGATGTCGTCATAACAGGGTTCGACTGTATATATCTGTAGCCTCCATTCTGATATTCTTCTCGCAGCAACGTTTATGTTTTAGAGGTCGTGCTTTCCTTTCTGTTATCTTTCATTAAGATTTCTTACTCGTGTATTTCTCATCTGCTCCATCTGTGCCCCCACGTCCAACACACGTTACACTTCTTGATTTGGATATCCTGGCTTTAAGGGGTGTTTGATGAAGAAAACAAATTTTGAAGCTCCTCATAACGCGACATTCTGCACCCTCCTGTTCTATGGTGTTGCACATTTTTGTTCAGCCACAGGTGAACTCCATGGAGCAGAGGCCTTCTTGAGAAGCTAACAGTTTCTCAGCTAGTCAAGAAATTCTCCGCATTTTATGGAACCCGGAGTTTCATTACCGCATTCACAAGAGCCCGCCACCTGTCCCTTTCCTGAGCACCTGCTACATTTGACCAAGCAAAACTACAAGCAGAGCAAAAGCCTCCGGCCCGTTCTCCATGTTGTGGGCTACTGTCCCTTCATTACAGCAAAAGGTTGTTGCTATTGATTAATGTCTTACACTAATAGTTCTTTTCGCATGCACGTAATGTCGACATGTTACTAATCAACGTTTTCTTATCTGGCTATGCAACAGTGCGAATGATCTGGCGGAGCAATCGCTGTAACCTACTGAAGGTAATATACCGTACTTGTCTGACAACAGATTCCTGAATACAACTTCTTGTTACGAGCACGTCTGTTACTTCAATATGGCATCTGAATTCTACCACTGTTGGTAATCGCTGCCTTTGCAGTGGATTCGCAAGGCAAGTAAGAACATCGAATATTTATGAACAGTAACCGATATATTCCATTTAAAATGACATCGGTCTGAAGTGCAGTTGTGACTTGTGTGGGCGAGTTAATTGTATTATGTGTAATATAGAATTTTGTCTTATGTTCTATCTGAGTAGTGCTGTGTGTAAATTTGACACCAGGCTTGTTTCAAACTGCACACCTAAAAATGACGGCCAGTGAAGAAATGATGCATGTTCACATTTTTGACGGGATTTGTATATTTTGTCCTCAAAGAGCGCCCAGAGGCAGGGCGCGCACACTTACCCTCTCAAAGCCAAATGTTTACTCCCGATTTACAGTTAGTATTTAGCGATGAATATGCGTGATGATTAAAACACCGCCTTAAGTGTAAACCAACGTTTTTGAACAGCCTACATTTCAGGTACACGACGAGAATTCTATACTGTAAGAACGTGGCTACGGACAGGAAGTGAAAGGGCATGAGCATAAAAACAGAAATTCTTCTTCTTAGCTTTGGGCTGTCCGAATACCAAACCCAATGCGTGATATTTTAAGAGGAATATTTTGATTTGTGGCTTCTACAGACTGGCATATTTGTTACTACGTTTTCTCTTTAGTACACACTCAACTATATTTTGAACTAATCAGACAGCCGTAACATTGAGGAGCGTTCGCGTAACCATTGTTGCCGTGTAAAGGCAATAAGTATTACATTTTCTCAGTGTGTGTTTGTAGCATTAATTACCCATCTGTGGCCTATCTGTCTTTACCGTATTTTTGAACATTATCTTATAAACGGCACGATTTTCAGAAAATATTTATTGAACGTAAAATGTGTGTTTTGACTTTCTGAACAAATCTCGCTTGAAAATTTTCTCATCCTAAGAAGAATTCTGGGAGACACTGTCATAAACGTACACAGGTCTTCATGTAAAGTACCCGTTATTCTCGTCCGATTCTAATCAAACTTGAATTTTCAAGACAGATTTTTAAAAAATGCTCAAATATCAGATTTCATTAAAATCCCTCCTGTGGGAGTCGAGTTTTTTCGTGCTGAAGGACGGACAGACAGACAGACAGACAGACAGGCAGGCAGGCAGGCAGGCAGGCAGGCAGAGCTATATGACGAAGCAATACTGTAACTGCTTTATGCAATTTTTTGAAAGCGCCTAAAAATGAGTTAACTGAAAAGAGGAGGCATCACGAGAACCGACAATAAACACACATTTTATTAACCCACATTTATTCCACACGTATTCCTTGATGGTAAATACGTAGCCTTATTTCCTTACTACGGTCTAGATTCCCACTTCTTTCTCCCATCCTCTCAAAGCGAAAGTATAATAGTTAGTTACGATGAAACTCCCCTTCCCCCAACAGCAAGCTAAAACCCCAACCGTAGAAAACCGCCCGCCCATTGGAGTCTACAGACAGACGGAATTGCAGCGGTGCTGGTATATTAATTTAAAGTAATGACAGGTTTAGCCACTCCTACCCTACAGGTTTGAACATAAATAATTCAACCTCTATATATTGCGATCTTGTCCTGTCGGTAATGGAGTCATAAGAGTAGTGGCAATGGCCAGTGTTCATGTGTAAGCACTGGTAATTATCTCATGTATATATAACACCATTGGCATGGGGAGATCGGAGCAAGGGGGGAAACTGCTAAGATTGAACACGCTGCAGTAGCCTGGAACCTCATTATATTGATTGACATAAGACCTACGTAGCAGATGTTCTGCTAACAGACGTCACGAGATAAATAAGTTCATTAGAAACAAAAGCTTTGTCCATGTGTTAAAACGGGTGATGGGCTGGTCACTTGGTAAGAATGTCTGATGGTAGGACAGTTCGTTTCGTTTCGTAGTCCTTACTTCTTCTACCTACTCACAGCAGGTGTCGAGGTTATTTATTTTCAATTGATAACACTCAGATACACACCACAGTCGGTAGGACTCCCATGGACGAGGGATCGGCCCGTTGCAGAGACCTCTACCTGACAATACACACACTCATAAGAGACAAATATTCATGCCTCCGGTGGAATTCGAACCCACGATCCCAGCAAGCGCTCGGCCGCAGACCTACGCCTTAGACCGTGCGGCCACTGGGATTGGCGATGGTAGGACAGTAAAGAAATTATTTCTGGGAAACC
Source organism: Coptotermes formosanus (assembly GCA_013340265.1). Lineage (NCBI taxonomy): Eukaryota > Metazoa > Arthropoda > Insecta > Blattodea > Rhinotermitidae > Coptotermes > Coptotermes formosanus. The sequence continues at coordinate 666,177 of BLKM01001341.1, read as the reverse complement.
CAGATGGAAAAAGAGAAGCAGGAAGACCAAAATTAAAGTGGTTAGACTGTATTGAGAATTATTTGAAATTGACGGAGGTCAAGAGGTGGAGGAAGAAAGCAGAAGGCAGATCCGTATCGGTTATCATTCTGAAGGCGGCACTGGTTAAACTATAAGGAGGGTATGCCAGAGAAGAAGAAGTTAAAACAGGTGGCGATTCACACAGATTGAAGACATTCTCTTTATAAAGTGTCGTGTTTAAATAAAAGTTATTTCATATAAGCCTAACGAAGTCGCAGTTCTTGTAGCAGTTACTGCAGCACACTTCACAAAACAATGGACCATAAACTAAGAGAGGTCTTGTGCATATTTTGGGCTGAATCTTCATTGCTCGTGGAATACTGGCTCACATTAAAGCTGAGATTCTCTCTGCTTACGTGTTTTGGGATATCTCAGCTTAGTGACTTAAAATCACGGGCTACATACACGACAGAAGACGCGGGTTTGATTGCCTGCAGACACCTTTCTCTTCGCCACGTCCAGGCCGGCTCTGGGTTCCACTCAACGTCCTACGCAACCCTTGCTGAAGTAAATAAGCCTGGGCCTAAACTGATCATTCAGGCCTACCTCCACCTAATGCGACGCAAGAAGGCTTAGATCTGTACATTCACTCCCCCAGCAGATCTTCATGTTACAGTGCTTAATTAAGGACAGGGACAATTTTACATCTATGGGATGGAAACAGCCTTATAAATAGAGGTAATGATGTTGATAAATGTAGATTTTTCACATGTCGACTGGATTCAGACAGGTCAAGACAGGTGTCAGTGCCGGTCTCTTGTGTGGCTGGCAATGACATTTAGCCTTGCGTAACGGCTCTGTAATTTCTGAAAAACTAAGCAGTTACACATTGCTCAAAATTAACAGGATTCTGGGAATTAGAAAGGATTTGCGATCTGCTGGGATTTTAGACAGCGTAGAATGGTATTTTGTTACCGACGTTTCGAGACAATCTATCGGTCGTATCTTCAAGAGTCAAGCAGACTAAGAAGCATTTCTTGGGCTGCTTGAGCGTTGACAAACTTATGTATGTATGTATGTATGTATGTATGTATGTATGTATGTATGTATGTATGTATGTATGTATGTATGTATGTATGTATGTATGTATGTATGTATGTATGTGTGTGTGTATGTATGTACGTACGTACGTACATACGTACGTACGGACGTACATACATACACACACACATACATACATACATACATAC
>BLKM01001341.1:630725-660092 GCA_013340265.1 Coptotermes formosanus | reverse complement strand
TGATGGTGGTGGTGGTGGCTGTTGGTGGTGCTGGTGGGGCTGATGGTGGTGGTGGTGGCTGTTGGTGGTGCTGGTGGGGCTGATAGTGGTGATGGTGGTGGTGGTGATTGTTGTTGTTGTTGGTGGTGGTGGTGGTGGTGGTGGTGGTGGTGGTGGTGGTGGTGGTGGTGGTTGTTGGTGGCGGTGGTGTTGCACAGTCAACCCGAAGTAACCCTCTGTCTCAGGCTGACAAAAGTCAGTCACCCTTCATATGATTGCCCCACGGTTGTGGTGCAAATCACGGCGTCTTAACGCTGTGTCGAGAAACGTGAAAGTGAGTTGCGGCAGTCCTGCCTGTAGTTGCCCCGGGAAGATCACTTACAGACAATAGAATTCTAGTTGGGAAACACAACCGTGAACCCCGCTGAGATGCGACACTTGTGGATCCCCCGTCGTGCCTGTGTGGCCCCAGCCGACAACTTGTGTGTCCAATGCCACGTGACTGCGAGGAATTTGTAGCACCAGCGGATAACAGCACGTTTGAGAATCCGCAGCTTGCAGCAGTTAGTGCAGCTTAATGCCTGGAGGCTGTATGTAGAAACTTTCAGCTGACTGCAAGCTAATTCCATGGACCTAAGTTCTTCTTGAGTAGCTGTGCGCTGACTTTCGCTCAGCTCATCAAGAAATCAACTGCCTTTGCGCAAAACCCATACCCACTATCGTGTTGTCTAGAAGTCGTCATATGTTCTACGCTGAATGGGATGAATCAGTTCCGTTTCCTCACATGCTTTGCCATTAATTACGCTTATAAAATTAGACCCCACGCTTCCATCCATGCCTAGGTCTCAAAAGTTGTCTCTTCCCTTAATGTTTCCCTCCTTAATTTTTATAAAAATTTCCGCTGTTTCCCACGCATAATACGTTTCCTGCCATCTCACATTCCTTAAGACAATTATCTTAATAAAATCACACGTAGACGACAGATCATGGAGCTCTCTATTACAAAATGTTCTCCACTCTCTGGTTCTCTAATATGGCTTAACGACTTTTTGTGACATATGGTTGAAAAGTAACGGGGATTTTGCAGCTGTTTTGGGTTAAAATAATACAGTGGCCTTTGTTCTGAGACACTGAGGAGAATTCAGAAATCTGAAAGTGGTATTATCGTCATTGGCTTAGAGTACAAACAAGTATCTTTCGAATATACGCTATATAAGTACACCAATGCCTTGTTTTACGCCCTACTTTTGTTCCTGAAAAAGTGGCAGCAAATCAAAAAGACATAAGCGTGATTTCAGGCCTCCGCCCCAATGCAAATGAGATCTGCGATGTTCTGGAATTTTACGCAACGTAGAATGGTAATTCCGTGCTGAAGTTTCGGCCCCTTCTTCAAGGATCATCAGGGACCAATATGTTGTCCCGAAACTTCGGTACGGAATTACTATTCTACACTGCGTAAAGTCCCAGAGGAACGCAGATCTCAAAAAGATGTAAATAAAAAATTATATTCCCATAAGAAGAAAAATTTCAATAAATGGAAATAACCCAGCCAAAGAGCATTAAACCGAAAATGAGGAAGTAAATTAAGAAGTGGTGCAAATTGGCGAGGGTCGTTACAGCAAAAAGGTTTTAAACAAGACCTTCGTGTGCATCATTTGGTACCGAGCTAACCTACTTACCAGCGGTACGTACGTAGTCTTATCGACTATCTTTCGCTTTATGTCCTATCAATTAGTACTGTAAATTTGTTATTCTTGGAAATGTATACAGTGTATAATATTTGTTATTGTATTCTACAGCAGATACACCGATTCCTGGAATCAGCTTACATTGCAACAACACGTTAATGTGCATTGTCAGTAATCGTTACAAGCAGATTAATAGTTCCCGTAACAAGTACAACATTAACATTATGTAAAGAGTCTATTGTAAAGGAGAATATAGTAAGTAACAATACTGGAATCTTAATTAGAAACCAATTAGGATATAGAAACCCCATTCATGTGGTGGCTTTTGTATCATGCAGTATACACAAGAATGAAGCAGTGAAGACAATACGTTCAGTAACACAAAGACAAGGATTTAGAGTGAAAACGTTTCTTTTATGTTGAGGAAAATTTCGCTAAGCCCTTGCTAATTCCTTCAGACCAGAAAACTTCATTCCTTTTTTACGATTGTCCGTCTGTTATCATAAAATATTCATAGCATAATTGAAATCAAAATTACTTCAATTCTATAAGAATTGAAGCTTCCACGGAGATCAGTAAACTGTTAACACTTTATCGCTGTCATAACCAAGTCCATGGAGCAGAATCCTTCTTGAGAAGCTAACAGGTCTTCAGCCAGTCAAGAAATCCCCGCATTTTGTGGAACCCAAAAGTTCATTAGCTAGTTAGGCTAAACTAAATAGAAACAGTTAGCTAGCACCTAACAGAGAAAAGAGTCTGCTTCAATTATGAAGGAAAATTTCGGTAAGACATTATCACACACGTAGGTAGATCTTCATTTGACATGCCTGCCAGTGTTGTCCAATTGTAATAAAAATCGGGAAGTTTTGACATATCTTATTAAAAATTCCAAATTCTAAGTTTCACTAAAGTACGTCTCACCATACCATTCGGAGAGAGGACTGGACGGACGGACGAAAATTACGAGGCTAACAGTCGCTTTGCGCCACTACATCGCGAAGGCGCCTTAATAGACGTCGGTCAGGCTAATCGGCTAAGACATGTTTCCAATCAGTTACCTTCCCATTATCAACAACGATATTTCCAACTGAAACCGAAGGTTTCCCCCCCTTGGTATTAAAACTGCTATCCCCGATAGAAGTTAAATAAAAGCGGAGAATAAATTCTGTGCAATAGACCTGAGGTGTCCTGATAGGCGGTTTCGAGCCTTTGCTTTAATCGTCAGTTCGGAGAAAGAGACAGTGTGCTCTCGTGAACTGTTGGTAAACATTTACGCGTCTAGACGGCGTTACAATTTAACAAAAGACCCCATTCTTAATAATCACTGGCTTGATGCTTTCACAAAATAAGGCACATCCTTGTTATTTCCCTTAAAAGCGTGACCCATGCGAATTATTGTCGAGATCCATCGGGTGAAATGACGCAATCCCTCGTCCAAAGCAGGGGTTGGCGGGATGACGACGCGGTGTTTGATGAAAACGCGTTGCGCAGACTTCTTATGGGGAAAATATGGTTAAGTGAAGAGGCGTGCTTATGGAGCCCCGCTCCTCCGTCGCTCAAAATACATTCATGTCTGGGGACATCAAACATTTACGTAGTGCGTGCTTTGTTGATGGCAACACATCCTGCGACGTCCGCGTTTATCCGCGTGTATTCAAATTTTTCAGCCATCGGCATTTATTTCCCACACAATTATCTTCAATCGCGTATATACAACACCGCGCCGGTAAAACCTCATTCCGGGAGGGGGTACTACGTCGATAGACCTAAACGAATATGAGGAAGAAGAAGCTGATATGGCATCATTTTAATTCTTCTCATACATTTTCTACAGTTTTCAGTGCAATTTTTTCTGTGCCCGTTGACTTTAATATCTGTACTTTTAGACACAAAGTAAAGGCAAGATTTTTAGTGCTAATCAATGCAATTTGAACATATGACGAAAAAGTCACATCTTTGGTTTTTTTCCTTTTTTTTCTCTTCAGTTTCATGTATTACCAAATAATAATTCAAATAAGTCTAAAGTTGAAAAAATTATGAAATGTTACACTGTGACGATCCATTGTATACTAGATCAAGAAAATATGATCATCACAGTAAGTCTGGATACTACCTCCAATCTCATACCGTACAGTGCACATAAAATCTTCGAGAACTTCAAAAGCCTGGCACTGCCACTTTCGAGACGCTACCTTTTCTACCGTATTTCACCTAAAATTGTTTTGTCTGACGTTTCGCCGTCACAACAAGGTCAAATAAAAGCACGCCACTGACTGGACCGCCTGTCAAAACTGTGGGTCTGCTTTGGCGGACAGCGGTAACATACAAACTTGACACAGTTGGGTCAACTTCTGACAAAAGGACGGTTCCGAAACTTAACAAGGGTTTATACAATTCTGTTACACTACAAGCCAAATCCTATGTTCGGCCTAATATCTACGTGTAAAATCCGTTCTTTCAAAAGAAAAGAGGCGGAGAGGTGAAGCTGACAGAAGACTGAAAAAATTACAGAATACGGAAAAAGGGAAAGTATTTTGGCACCACACATCACATCATTCGAAAGGTGAACTAGAGACGCTTTGTGGCTTTCAGACTTCCCGCCTATTCTAGTACTGTACAATAACAGAGTTCAACCCACAAAGTAACAAGAGAAGTGCAACGAGTGCACGCATCCTGGTGGCAGCGGTGGGGGAAATTACCGCAACAAATTATTGAACTGGTTTCTCCATTATTTTTGCGAGACTGTCTCTTACAAATCAGTGTCACTGACCGCATTTTACAACATTCTTTTTAGTATCCTTCTGTGTTCTACGTACGATTCCTTTAACAGCTCTTCAGATATCTCAGATTAAAATCGAGTAATGTGATGATTAGTGAATAACGAATTGGAATTAAAGCAGATAGAAGCTTTCGTGGCATATTTTCACGTAATATTCCGGCATCAGGTTAATGAGGCTAAATAAAACCACGAAAACCATTATTTATACATCAAGCTTTCCGGTTCTTTTCATTAAACCGTGATGAACCTCTGTAATCATTTAGAATTTTCGTTTCAGTGCCTCGTTTCTATTTTCACTTGATTCAGAAAGATGCATCTTCTTATCTAGCACTGCAGCTATAAAAGAATGCAGGATGGGTAACGGCATAATTGTTGTTATTTACCACACAGTATTAGAAAAATGACATTACAAATAATGAGATGGGAGGGACATCTAGGAAAAACCACTCGAAACGTATATGAGAGTTGCGTACAAAATTTTAGTTGGAATTCCTAAAAGCTTATATAAAATAATATTGTTGAAATGGATTTTAAAATATAGACCTACATCATTTATGGAGTGGATTGGACTCATCTGGCACAGAATAAGCTTCAAGTACATAACTGATCTCTTGAGATCTCCGAAATTTTTTTGTCAACTGGGCAAGTGTAATTTTTTCAAGTAGCACCCTGTTTCATAAATTTAATTTGACCCTACGCATATATGAGGTATATAAGAATACGGTTTATTAGCGACAGTACTGTTTACACACTGAACAAGCAATGTGACGCTTTTAGTTCGACTTACTGATGGACATAACATTTATTTCAGAAAAAAAAAAAGCTAAAATCCTTCCCTTAAGCGATCTCAGAATTCCGTCATGTGGGCGCAATAGTATTGTGGGTGCAAGCCAGCCAACGAGTGAGTGCATACACAAAGCGAATTTGCCTGCTTTTCGCATCTTCCTTTAAACCGAAACCACATATATCTTGTTGTTTGTGCCCACCCTCAGCAGACACCGACCACATTCTACTCATAACGGAGGTGTCTTTTGACTTTTAAAGGAGGGAGGATATGATGGGGATGAAGGGGAGAAGGTGTTATCTGTCAGTAGGAAGAAGCGCCCTACGTGAAACCTGCTTTCATGAATACACTGCATGTAAATGGATGGGCAAAAGGAAAGAGGATTAGCATTGTGCTTAATGGTGCCGGGCTTGCAGTAGTTCAGGATAACAGTGGCCTACATCCGGATCTGACTAGTGCTTGCGCGACAGAATCTAATAATGCAGTACACATATTTTGCTTCTGTATACCTGAATTTGATTACTAACGCGTTACAGTTTTTTTACAGACATAAAGATGCGTGTGTGCAAAAACCTAGGCTACTGAAAGCACTTAAACGAATTTTGTCTTTTGTCCCAGTTTCTCAGACATGTACGGACTTCAACAAAGTACATTCGTTTTTGAAAATTACGTAAGAAGTCTAAGTTATGAAACATTAAAACCAGAAACCACTATGGCCAGTATTTTATACGGGCTTACTAATGCAAGTTTCTTCAGTGGGTTACGTTTCACCCTGAACACAACGTAATTACTGCAAATTTGCACATTTAAAGTTTATACACCGATCCCAGTGCCTGCACGGTCTAAAGCACAAGTCTTCCGCCGCTCGCTTGATGGGATCGTGGTTTCGAATTCCGCCAGGGGCATGGATGTCTGTGTGTTGTGAGTGTTGTGTGTTGTCAGGCAGAGGTCTCTGCGTCGGGCTGATCACTCGTCCAGAGAAGTCCTACAGACTGTGATGTGCCTGAATGTGATTTTGAAGCATCGACAATGAGGAGGCCCTGGCCCTCTAGGGGCTGTTGCGCCATTGGAAGAAAAATCACGCTAAACTAAACATCACGCCAGGATCCTGAAATGTTCTTGACAGAAGGCTTGATGGAATAAGCAGTGCTACTACAATATGAAAAGCTCTAGACTGCAGTACCGACCGAAACTTAGGTACCGCTCGACTACTTCATGATGACGAAATCCTTTCTCCAGTAACTGCTACCTGCCGCACGTACTGTATAAGTAACCATGAGATTTACTTCGTACGTGGAGACGGAGTAAAGATACAATTTCAAATCTCAGGGTCCCTAATTCGCACATGGAGGAGCCACAACATAAGTTTTTTATTTTGCTAGGTACGTTTTATTGGACAAAAAATTAAGGCAGCGAACAAATCCTTCAGCAAATAACCAATGACAGTTTTGCTTTAATAAATGTTATATGTTTGTTTACAATTAATTTCATATGCTGTCAGTAAGTGAGACTGCTACGTGTTAAGTGAATAGTTCCTACAAATTTCAGGGGTTGCAGGGAATCAAGGGGGAGCAATTTGAAATGGGAAATATGTGATCGGTGTCGGCGTCGCTACATCGTCTGGGCAGGTAGGAAAACCCTCGACTACTGACTTCTGAAATCAACGCTCTATTTTTAAATCTTGTTTCGTTTTCATAAATTTTTATTGAGTTTACAGTGTGTGTACTATTTTTAGTTTTATTATTTTCAATTAATTTCACAAGAGCCGTTCTAAGTGGCGGCGTAAATGGAATCCCAACTAATAGAAATGATCTCATATATAATCACTGCAGCAGCATCTGCCGGTACAACCACTTCGTTAAGACTTATCTCATTAATAAAATAAGCGAGAGCAACGGGCGATGTGTACATATCGCAGACTTATCTCATTAAGAAAATAAGCGAGAGCAACGGGCGATGTGTACATATCGCAGACTTATCTCGTTAATAAAATAAGCGAGAGCAACGGGCGATGTGTACATATCGCTGACTTATCTCATTAATAAAATAAGCGAGAGCAACGGGCGATCTGTACATATCGCTGACTTATCTCATTAATAAAATAAGCGAAAGCAACGGGCGATGTGTACATATCGCAGACTTATCTCATTAATAAAATAAAGGAAAGCAACGGGCGATGTGTACAAATCTCAGAACCAATTACCAGGGAATTTTTTTTTCAAGACATTACAATCAAATCCAGTGCAGCAGTGCGCCATGTTGTGGCGCAAGCTCTTAAATATCCCTGGCCTGCTGTTAATAACTTCACACCATGCTAGAACTCTAGATCCCAGATCCTCTTCTGCTTCCACAGGGATCTCATAAATGAGAAGCCTGAGGTTACTTCAAACGAATGAATACCGACGCCGAATTGGGTATGAAGGAGACATTTCCGACTACAGGTTACCCATCTCAAATTGCACCCTTTGACCACCCCTGCAATGAATGAAACTTTGTAAAAACTATGCAGTTACATTCTGTAGAGTGGAAGTGTTACGAAAGTGAGCTGCGAATTGGAGAGAATCGGAAATACAGGCCACAACTTTACTGGTTTAGCTAATTTGTTCGACTTAGCATCGTTATGTAGCCTTAAGCCTTTGATACTCCATTTTATACATTTCAATTTTTGATACAGTATTTAAGTTTACAGAAGATTCTTCGAAACAACAACTCAGATGTTAGAAAAAACACGTCAAAACAAAACAAAGAAAAATTCTTAGGCAGTACCGGGGGTGGGGTGGGGGGGGGTGAAGAAGACAAAAACAAGGTAATCCCCGGATTCTGCTTGCGGTTTCCACAACTGAAGTAAAAGGCAGAGCAGGAGTATAATGTATGTTGCAGCTCGGTTGTCATTTGTTATGTGCGGCGGCATCTGTAAGTGAATGGGAAGACGACAACAAAACTAGAAGGAGAAGAGGAGATGGATAGACCCATTGGAATGAGGCTTGTCCAAACTGGTCTTCATTTGGCTCCAGAAGCAGCAGTTCCTTCTTTAATTATCCATGGAGCAAAATTCTAAATCAGATAATACTCTTAGCTGCTCACGAACCGAAAATTTGTTATCGTCTTTCAAAACAACCTGCGACCTTTTGTTAGAGTGAGTCAGTTGAATTCTGTCTGCGCACAAAACGAAATAAAATAAGAGACACTTCAATATTATCCTTGCACCAACACCTCTGTTCCCCAAGCTGTTTTCTTTTCATTCAGGCTTTTTGACTAAATGTTTATGCATATATCATCTCCTCATGCATGCTACGTGTTTCACCACTTTCTCACGCCTTTATTTGATCACCGCAGTAATACTAATTTAAGCGTACGAGATGTGAAGCTTCATATAATGTGCAATTTTTTGCATTCTCCTGTTATATCCTCTCTCTTAGGTCAAAATATTTTCAAAATTATTTTAAGCATGAATATGATCAACTCCTTCTTTGTCTTATTCTTTTCTTCTTTTTCCCTTTTCTCATTTCTGCACTGCTCTTTACCGCTTAGGCCAATATCCGTTCTAGTTAATAAACCTAGCCTACCCGTATTTCTATGTTCTGTTAGCTTCTAAATGCAAGATTTGAAATTCTGTCACTTCCAATTCGTGGAGACGATCTAACCATTTTCTTCCGCGAAGTTATATTTGACAGACACTTAATTTCTTCCGTATATCTGCACTTCCAGTTTTATCTAATTTGGTACACATTATGATTAATTTTGTGCGGTCAGCCCATAATGGGAATGTCCAAGAAGAACTTAACTGATTAAAGTCATACATCATTTCTGAGTTTCTTCAGAGAATAGCTTACGCAGTACCTGAAAGTGGATTACAGCTGGTTCATACGCCTAAACAGGAATGAGAAGAAGGTATTGTGAGGCAACTTGTCATTACAGGACAACACTACGTTAGTCAAGTCAGGCTCATAGAAACATTATTTCATGTAAAATTAATAAATCCCACGATACTCATATAATTGTATAATCCTTCCTTCCTTCTTTCTGCTGCATTCATCACATATATCCTTACATTTCGCGGCATTTGGTTTAGTTAATTTTGTTTAACTCTCTGTCTTGATTAGGCATTGTTAGTTCTAATATGATCTATTCTTGTTGCAGATTTTGTCAGACATTTCCTCAAGAGGTAAATAAATCTCCGAACATTAGCATTATTCACGTTTCACTATTACGTTAAATAATGACACCCCTGGGAAGTTTGTCGATGCTAAACGTAGACAGGGCGGGCAGAAGTAAGGTTACTTGGGGGGAGAAGCTGTTTTATGTATTACATTTTACGTTAATAGAATTAATGGTATTGAACATCCTTGGGGGTTTTGCAGAAGGCAGAATGGTTTTTGTATCCGGCTGGCGTGTGTTATGTGTATACAGACACCAATGCATTATATATGGAGCAAGGCCCCCGTGATCTACAGCCTGCCGCCATTACAGAACGCAGTCACAATGTATAGACTCCATTTACAGCAGAGATACACAGTGTCATGACATGAATTACTGCTGACTGACTCTATGGAAAAATATTGTGCACAGTAACACTGCAAGTCATGCCATCCAGAACACTTACGCTTCCCAGTGTTAGAAGCCACCTTAAATCATGCCATCGTGTCTCACCTCATGACAAGGACAAAAGCAAACCCTTTGTCCACGATGCACAGCGCCTTAGATATAATTCATCTAACGCACACAATAAGCTGTGTTATACAGGATTTGGTTTAACAAATATATTACAGTACATAATTCTGATATTTGAAGAATTCTATACCAACTGATATCGGTACAGAAAGACGGCTGCTCTTAGTACAGAAACTTTAGCAATTTTTATGGTGTTAATCTCGGTTCTCACAAACAGATGAACACACAGGGCTGCTGTCTTCTGGAATATGATGAATCCGTATATTTCCGCAAAACGTTCCGAATTAAACTGTTGCTAGCACACTCAAGATAGACGAGCAACTCTTGTACACGGCCAAAATGCAGTAGACCCTGACCTTGACAGTCCCCAGTATCAGGGAAGAAGAGAGGCTGAGTTTGCATGAGAATATACTGCTGAGGGCAAAAGCAGAATGTGTGGAACCTAGAGAAAAAGTAACAGGAATCTGTAGATAAATCTAAATTAATAATTTGCTCTCTTCACTTATTATACGGGTGTTAAAATCAGTGAGGGCAAAACGAAAGAGACATGCAGCGCGGATAGGTATGTGACAAACGGGCGCCAAGTGTTAGTAGAAAGACGCAAAGTTAAGAGACTTCATGGGAAACGTAGCCGCAAACAAGACAATATTAAAACGTATCTAAGGAAATAGAGTGCAAGGTTATAGATTAGCGCATTTTAAAAAGCGAGAAATTTCTTGACCAGCTAAAATAACTACAGATTTACAATGAAGAACCAACACCACGGGGTCCTTATGATCTTTGTCGTCACAGTACTCTAGGCTGCTACCATCGCCATTATCATCATCATCGTCATCATCATAAGAATGTTACAGACGCTAGATATATGCCTCCAGTTAGCTAAATAAAACTGCAGCCTACCCACAGTAAATGTGAGACAGTCATTTTATTCAGAGAGTGTCACTCCGAATTACGACACCGCGCAGTTTGGAACCTGAAGACCTACCAGACTACACGGTACTACAGCGCTGAAGACTATAATATAAATCTTCACCACCGCAAGAGTCTTACATCCTGTAGCCATTTTGTCTTTATTTATTCCGAATTTCTTGGAGAAGAATCCTTGAGAAAACAATAATGGCGGTTTCGATTCTTCTAGGATACGATGTCCCACCGCTCTGTAATTGGTTCATCATTTTTCCACAAAAATCAGTGGACTCATATTCGTGTGACGAAATGTCCGAGAAGAATTCCTCTTGGATATTTCGACCCTTGAACATGTCTCGAAACGTCGGGAACATATTACCAAGTGACTCAGCCTCATATCCCAGAAGAAGGGAAATTTCAGCAACACCGCATCTAGGACCTAAGAACAGGTAAATAGATGTTTAGATGGTCAAGAAACGATGCCATTTTACACGCCCAAAGGTTCAAATATTTCTCAAGCCCTTACATGTCCCACAAAAGAAAGCATGTTACATACGAAGCTGAACATTGCCTTGATACGAACTAACTGTTAACTTCCCTACAGATACAAAGACTGCAGGAAGAATAGTGCTCAAGAGAAATATCTAGTTTAATGTGGACGTTCGTGTTCAGAGAGAGAATCAATATTCCGTAAGAAGCAGGGGCCTACTGCCCGTGAAGGACGCTCAGCAGGGTGGCCGCGAAACCAAACTACTGTCGCTGTTTGTCAGAAGGATCTTTCAATTTGTTTTCCCTTCATAACACAAAGAAACAAGTACGGTATGACGTTCCGAGGGATGGAATTACAGATATTTAGTTTAATTTATGGGCACCAGCAGCTCCTTAAGCATTAATCTTTGTCTTTCAAGGCACTGGATATTTAACGTTGGAAAGGTTTTGTATGTTGGCTGTCCTACGTCTAACTGCCGCAATTTTACTTCTGTATGCATGTCATTAAATTAATAATAGCAATACGTAATAACCGTTTCTTCATTATTGAAAGTAAGTGTATTAAATTTGCTGTCACCTCACTGTCACCTAACTCTCGCGGTCATTACAGTGACACATAAAGGCGAATGTGGTCCCTTGCTTTATATTTTACATGCCTTCAACCCCATAAGAAAATTAACATATTAACAGATGAAGCATATATGGTGTTCGTAATTCTTCAGACAGCCACGTCATTTTATAAAATTATGAAAATCACTCAAATGGGACAATAAAGACGAAAGATTTTATGTCTACTATAATGAACAAGATCACTGTGAAGCACGATTAGGCACAAAGATCGTTGCTCATCGAGAAAAAGCCTTAAGCCTAACCTCACTAATTAATTACGGGACAGTTATCGAAAACATACTCGTAAAAGAATTTTGATTTTAGGCGGGAAATATAGAGTTTTTCGTAAGTGAATTAATATTTCTGTAGTGTATACATTTATATATATACATAGCTGGTGTTTTTTGTGTTCCGTCGGAATTAATTTTCGTGGTTATAAGAAATAGTTTTATACGTGTGCCGGATTCGGGCAACCGGCTTCTAAACCGTGCTTGACTTTCCAAAATTTTACAACAGGTTTAAAAATGAGAAAAGGTTAGAGAACGAAGCTCACGGACGAAAATAGAACGAATTTCACTAAGCATGGGCATATGTCAAATTTAAACAAAAATATGATCATATCGTGTGACTAAGAATTCCAAACTTCACATACTAATTCTCTATATCATAAACAAACTGATAGTCCCATTGTAGGTATTCCATGTACTACTAAAAGAATATCTTTAACAAGGCACAAGGAATATAACGCATATAAGTTCGTTTGTAACTAAGCGGCTGCTCAACTAATGAAGGACGAAAAATAATGTGCACCTTTCTTAAAATCGAATGATATGTCAACTGAAAAACACTTAACGTATTCAAAAAACAAAAAGAAATCACCAACAAACGCACAAAGAGTTTTTTCATCAATTGTAACACACTCCTTCATGTTTCGACCCTGCTGGGTCATCGTCAGGGAGAACTTTCCGTTGCCGTTACACTAAGGTTGCACTTTTACAGTGGTATCGGCCTGCACTGCACATGTGCAGTGCAGGCCGATACCGCAGAGAGTTCACGCCTCCAAAAACAACGCAGTACACAGTCAACAGCACATTCTCACTCAACTGTAAAAGCGCAACCTTAGTGTAACGACAACAGAAAGTTCTCCCTGAAGATGACCCAGCAGGGTCGAAACATGTAGGAGTGTGTTACAATTTATGAAAAAAAGCTCTTTGTGCATCTGTTGGTGATTAATGTTTTTTGTATAATGTAGTGCACGGACATGGAACACATTAAATTTAACGTATTCACTTTATGTTTTGAATACACAAAATACTTTGGCAGTAGAAAATACAGCCAAGATTCGAGGCAAAAGTGAAGCTATATCTGACCGTGACAGGTCTACAGTGGCAGGCGAAGGGATTAAAAACAATAGTGTATTCTCACATATCCTGTGCAGGGTTCTTATTGGCCAAGACCGGTTCTGCCTCCTGTCCACACTTGTGGCCCTTCCCTGCAATCTGTCCACATCAACTGCCACGTTCATACGCCACACTCTTTGATATTGAAGACACAATCAGCACGCTCCACCGATTAGACTTCACGGCGTCACAACCCGGAGAACCATAATCTGAATAATGCTAAATATTAATCGCCTTAATAATTTGAATATTACTGGAGTCTAGTTTGTTATGTCTAAGAAGATAAACTCATTTGCCATTATTACTTTCCACATACCGTGTTTATTTTCCCATTATCTCTCCAGTCCACGGCTGGCATGCAGGAAAGTAGGGGCAACGCCACTAGGTCTGCCCTGACTTCATTCAGTAATTAAAAGGCGCATATCCGTCAGCATTGAGAATTTCTGGCGTCCTGGTCGTAAAATTAACTGGCATCAAGTGTGCGGACGGCCTATCCGTAATTCCTTCTAAATATTATGAGAACTGATGATGATGATGATGATGACGATGATGATGATGATAGACTCAAGCTAAACACGACAAATAGAGAAAAAATGGCGTTTGAGAACAACTCCCAATCAATCAGAACGTGAATCTCAGGTTTTACTGCAGAACGCAATAAAACTATCGTAATTTTTAGATTACCAATCCCGTTGTGCGTGTGGATACTGTACCCCTGTTTCCAGTCTATACAGACAAACGCAACGAAACACCTTGTTTCTTGATTTTATTACTGTCTTGCGACATGTTTCCGTCGTAGTGAAGTGTTAAGGCGGAGGCCTTCTCCTTAACACTTGTTTTCCTTTATAGCTGTGTATTCTTACCTGATGACGGTCGCCTTGTACGGCCGAAACATGTCGTAAGACAGCAGTAAAATCAAGAAACAAGGTGTTTTGTTGTGTTTGTCTGTATAGATCGGAAACAGAGCTATTCTCTTTGAAGAGCCGACATTAAACCGCATTAAGGCACGGAGTGTATGTGTGTATGTTCGGGAGCGCGCGCGTTTATGTGCGTGTGTCTGTCTGTCTGTCTGTCTGTCTGTCCGTACGTCTGTCCGTCCGTCTGTGTGTAGAGCAGCACAAACATTGTAGCTGACATCTGGGTAGGATTTTATGTGGGGACACTTAAGGTAAGAACTGGACACTTAGCAGAGAAACCTTCCCTGCGCTAACACAGTCTAAGCCACAGTCACAGTTGTAAGGTGTGAAGCAGCAAAAAAATAAAATCCTACCACCTGGGTAGAAACTTCCCTTGCACGATAATTCTTCAAACGGATTCCGCCATTGTGTGAAGGTAAACGTCTGCCTTATGTTACCGCAAAGTTGTCCGGAGCTATCACTACACAATATCGGTCATGTCCCCATGATCCCATTTGTAAAGCATTGTAGCAGTACACGCCGGATTCTTCAGACAGCCTTCCGCTCCCCCAAGAATACCCCACACTGATTGTTAAGTACACACTACCAATATATCCCATTCAAATTCGGTGACTCAAGAAAGGAGGTACATAGAAATGGCCTTGCAACAAAATTCACAAAAGGAACTTCGTTATTTGTTGAAGGTTTGCGGGTCACAGACTTCCGGGCTTTAAAGAACCAACAACACAAAAACAGTCAACATTAGTCCGAATATTTTGATATGTGTGGTATTTATTTCATGGGCCCTCTAACTAAAAGAAACACTACTGTTCATAACAATGCATTTATACAAATGGAGTCAAGAGCGACTGCAGTAAGTTCTGTGGAATGTGAAGTTTGTTACCTTCAGAATCTTACAGTACTCTTGTAACAGTCGTCTAGCGTCCGCACGTTTTTCATAAACGGCATCATTGCTAATCATCACTACAGAGTTCGCCGTTAATACGTCAACTAGTAGCAAGAAAAGTGGCTATTCACCGAAAGCGTTCAGTGCTATTTACACGTATCCAAACCCCATAATACAAAAGCTAATTATTTTTTTCCTAAGTTCTAAAAGAGTCGAAATTTATATGTACTATATACATGATCACGATAGCATAGACTCTGATTTAACATCCCGTACGTAATTTCTGAACGTGTAATGAACGTAAAGTTATAAAACTTCCCACTTTCTCGTAATACGTATAAATACGAAGGCTGTGCAGGCTGGCGCCTTCCTGTAGAACTACCAGCCTTTAAAATGGCAGCATAACAAATTATACTACATTTATCGACTTCACAGTGTCTATAGCTGTAAGAAAAATGTACGCACCCTTGAGTTGCCGTCCCGCAGAGAGCCGGAGTTCGAAGATTCCGCCAGAAGCAGCCTATGAACATCAGAAGAAAAAATGTACACATATACTTGTTTGTGGCTCATTTAACTCATACACCGTACGGCGTCAAATAACAAAGCATAACGAATTTAAAATGACGTGGTTTCTAGCGATAGTGACCAAATTTGTGCTACTCTCTCAGCACTCTTCTGAAGAGAGAGAGAGGGAATGACAAAGAGGGAAAACCTCCAACCCAACAGGGATATCAACCCGGCACCTCCCTACCAGTCACGAGACTTGGCACTTGAGCACATCTGCTCAGTGATGCCGATGACGCGATTCGTTTCACGAGACTGCACTCGTTGCTAACAAAGGGCAGAAGATGTGAGACAGCAAGAAATTAGACTATCCAGTAGTAAATAACAGTAAAGATACGCGAAATTCTGCCCTAAATCGTTACGTTATTGCACACAGCAGCTAATTTTATGACGTTTCATATGTAGAAGTACAAATAGTGGACGGCGGATGAAATGCGTGCGCAGTGGGGACGTCTTACCTGCCAGCGTTAAAAGCGAATATTTGCTTAATATAAGAATGTACGCGAATAACATACCGCATATTATATTTAGGTACGCTGAATAATGATGTCTACATGCGAACTCTATGTACATTCCAACACTCTCAAGATCCATATGTTTGTTGCACTGTAAATGTGTACTTAAAATATAGCTTATGTCTCCTAACAAAAGTACATAATCGAAAAGGGTGACTGCCTTTTCTAAGGACGTATGGTTTATTCTGACCGGATGCAGCAAAAGAAGTTGATTAATCAGTCTCTTTTTCTAACGATGACATTAAAGAAGACCTTGTATTAATTTTCAATTACAATTTCAGTATATTTCTTTGAATTCCATATGAAATATTGCCTAGCTGTCGTGTGCAAATACATTCTAAAACTTCCGCATGTCTATCAATACATATAAAGTTCTAAAAACAGTAGAAACCTGTTACTTTCAACTGGTGGATTCAGATTTTCCAACACCCCCCCCCCCGCCGCCCCAAAAGAAAATTAAAATTAATATCTTGGTAACTACGGCTTTTTCACTTAAAATGCACCGTATTATGCACTGCGAGGAGAACTGCATAAACAGGGCTCAGTAAAAGCAAGGAAAGAGAATTAATGATATTTGCTAAGTTTACATTAATTCGATTTCGTCATCATAAGAACGCAGCAAAAATTAACAACATCTAATAAATGCTTTGAAAATATGTCAATGACGCAAATAAACCTGCACATTTCAGACTTCCACCGTTGATGTATCAGTTCGGTGTCCGTTATTTGCAGTAACTCATAAATACTTCAGTGTAGCGTTACTGTAATTCTCAAAAACTGGACAAAAATTGGAGCGAGTGGAGTAGTGTATTGATCACTTACAGATTTCAGTAAGGCCCACGGTTAAGTCAGAAGAGAACTGGCCTTTTGCAAACATTCCAGTGAAGTCGGCGGAATGATAATTTCATTAAAATATTTTTAAATCAGATCTATAGAAGGCCTTGAAATCCGTGTAAGTAGATCCTTATCTGATGTGTTTGCTATTCAGAATATCCTGAAATCAGAAGATGCTTTGTCATCATTCTTCTGCTTTACCCTAGGACACGCCTGCAGAAAGACTCAAGAAAACCAGCATCTGATATATGTTCATTGTGTTAATTCATTGCGGTAAAACCCGAAGTCTCCCTTAGACACTAAAATGTTCGTAATTAAACACAGATATTCTTTGTATTAGCCGCTGGTCTCGCAGTAAACATACAGGCGCTATGAGATCATAAACAGTCTAATATAGGCATAAACACAGAGAAAATCATTACGTTATATTCTGCACCAAAATGCGCGCTACAGCTGTAACATTAGGAGACCTGATAACTCTTCCATAATTGTAGATTTCCAACAGAGTACTTGACAGAGGCAAACGAAACTTTCAGGCCCGAAGTAAAGAGAATCTTATTAAACTCTGCGAATGTTTGCCCCAGTGCAGTTCAGCCGTCTGTCTCCCCGTTTTTACGTAGCCTAAAGATGAAAATACAAATTTATATCTTCACCTGCTGTGATGTACGGGTACGGAAACTTTGATCCCCCATTGAGGAAATTACATAAATTTACTGTATTGCAGAAAGTCAGTTGAAGAGGACGTTTGGACCGAAACGGACGTAACCGAAGGCTGACAGAACTGCACACTAGACAGCTAACTAATTTGAAATATTCATCAAATATTATCAACATAACCATATTAAGAAGAATGAGCAGGAAAGGGCATTTAGAAGTGCAACGGCTTTGCTGATAAACATGAAGGCTGGAGTTCGCTTGGAGGTTTTTATTTACAACAGCTGGTAGCTTAAGCAGGGTGTAAGGTAGGCAGCACCTTCTTCCAGCTCAGGATACGGACCAGGGCTGGGACTTTTGCAGACGGAAACAAGCCTCACGTTTTCATTAAGACGCAGAATTTCTTGACCAAGAAGATGAATATTTGTTTCACACAAACGGCTCCAACGCCCGGAGTGCTGGAGTGTTAGCTGGACTTTAGCCCATAAACCAGTCAATCAGCTTACCAATTTAATCGTCTCCAGAAACTTCTTCGCCAATTTATAGAACTCGTCGTGTTATGAAGAGAGACAGATGTATAAAAGGACAAAACTGGGACACGCACAAATACACAAACACACGCAGCCAAACAGCTGTTCACTGTCCGGGGTTCAAGGACTATCAGAATTGCTGGCAGTGACTGACGTTGATGTAGAGGTCGTTTGTATCGTAACTGACCAGCCGAGCGGGACAGTAGTACCAACTGGGTTTGCCGAGTTCGTGTACCCCTTAGAAAGAAACACTAACACCTTGCATATTAATGCTGCGCGCAGCATGTTTTGTTGATTAATGACTGGTGCACTTAACGATAATTTCTACAAGCTTTTGTGTAAAAGTAAAACAAGATATATAACTCATTGAGAATCACCGGTGCAGCTGATAAGCAGGAAGGAACAAAATTTGGGCACACTACTTAGCAATGAAATTTATTATAGAATTTAGAATTATTATAGGATTTATTGTAGAACATAATTAGATACAATACTACAGTTGTTTCTTTTCATTGTCCCGACATTTACTTTATTTAAATATTTCTAGTCCTACAACATTTTGAAAAAGGCGACGTAAATGACCACGAAATGGAAAGGGCATAGAAGAAAGTTATTATGCACTGTTTTAAAGTTCTGTCCTAATACTCGTATTTGGAGAAACTTAAATTCTTGCAGGTATAACAGGCTTGTAGTGTTTTGAAAATACGTGAATTACAGATTACTCGGCTTAAACGGAACCGAATTTTAGGGTGGTTAATCGAAAAGATGGTCAATCGAAAGAAATACGAAGTCATGAAAATTCTGTGTGAAATAAACAATGTTTACTGATATTTACCGAGAAACTAAGAAGCTTTCGTCTTGTTACACTACACGACTAATAACAATTTACTGTCTGTAACAACAATATGATTCAAATTATTGAATTAATTATTAAAGTAACTATTTTCTGCAGGATCCTTTAAAAATGAAGACCGTTAAAGTGGGGAGCTGGCCAAGAAGTCGTCGATTAACCCTTTAAAAACGAAATCGGTTTGCTTTATATAAGGAGTCAATTCGTACCGCGCAGTAAACACTCTCCGCCTCAGTTATAAAAAACCAGTCAGTTGATGGTGTAAAAGGTAAAGTTGCTGTTCGCTTTTAGATCCACACAAAACACATAAATGCAATGTCAGCACAATATAGACTCTCTGAATGTTAAACCTGGTGGTATGTAAAGTTACCGCTAGTCTTCAAGAGGTTAAGGAAGATTTCGCTGTAGTCAAAATTTCGCTACACTTATGTACAAAATTTCCAGCTCTCGACCGTTTTATAAGCCTGCATAAAATCTAAATATAAAAATGTTTAACTTCATGAGGATAACACCCATCGGCAAGTAGTTACCAGCAAAGTGAAAAATCAAACTTAGGTATGCGATGGTTTTTCCTGTCGCCTTTTGAAGCGTCAGTAAAATAATTTGAGACCAATTACGTTCCACTTTCACACTCCCCTGTGTGTGCGCGCAGTATATCACATTTAGTGACAAGACTCTAAAGTTGGCGCTGTCTTCAAATTCCAGGTATAGTGCGTTAATATTCTAAAATGCTTCACAGTGCAAGATAGATTTATTACAGCATTTGTTTCGGAACTTGTCATATGCAGGTGAGAATCTAGACACTGCCCAAACCCGCGTCCAAGGGGTACTAATTTTCTAAAAGTTTCACAGTTTCAGGAGCTCTGAAATGGAATATGATAAACTCTAAATTCTGAAGAAAAAAAGACGGGCGAGAAGGAGAAGGAGAAGGAGAAGGAGAAGGAGGAGAAGGAGGAGGAGGAGGAGGAGGAGAAGAAGAAGAAGAAGAAGAAGAAGACGTTATTCTGTAATGGACCAATATAAATAACGAATTTCGACAATTTTTAGTGTAGACCTTTCACGTGACTTAAATATTCCAGTAGGATAATCCAAACTATCCATTGTGCTCAACTTATTTTACTGCACACGATGCACACATAATTACATTTTAAATTTATCAATTAAAAGAAAAACTTTCAAAGCAACAGTCGAAAAATTTAACTCAGCCTATTACTGAAATACCTTATCCTTGGCAGGACTGGTGCAAGCTCCTCATCACTCTGTTATTTTTGAAATATATTTTGTGCAGTCTGATCTTGCAATGCAGTATGTTTAAGCATTAAGCTGATAATATTATATCCTACACTTCTGGGAGTAAGATGAACCCCCAGTAATTAGCTTTGTTACATTCTATGCCCCATCCGCACGGAACCCTTCCATCATTTTAACTCAACTGTAAGTAAGGTTCCCCGTTGACACAGAAAGTATAAATTAAGAAACGAATAAGAAAGTCAGGTCACGCTTCGGAAAGACTTCGCTGCGTCTTCAGCATACTTCCTCCCTCCGGCGTAAGAGGTTCGTGTTTGAAAGTGTAATCTTATGCTAGCTGAAACTGGTCGAAAAGCAGCGCCGTCTATTGACTTTTCCAAACAGCAGAAATTTTAAAACAACCTTGAAAAGGTCAGCAAAATATAACACTTTAAACGCATTAGGTCCGTTGCCGTCCACAGCTACCAAGTTCTTAAGTAATTTGAAAAAAATCGCGCCTTTCCAAGTCCTGCAAAACACTATAAATTTGCTCAGTATATAACAACAGATTTACAGTTGATCACGCTTGATTTTTACGTTTGGATCGTCAGCTTTTACTTCGGCCTCAGCACGTACCTCACCAACAACACAGTCTGTTTCCTTTCGATTACAGACACTGTCTTCACTGAGTCGTACTAGACTGTAAGATTAAAATATTCAACTTTTTCATCGACCTCAGATCGTACCGCAAAGAGCGCACAGCCTGTATCAATGATGTGTAAAAATCACCGCGACATATTGCCACAAACGCAGGCATTTCTTCATATAAATTCTTTTTTGTCCAATTTTAACTAAAGTCCTCACATGCGTACAAGTTCAGTAAAAATTCCAAATTAGAATCTTCACGGAATTCCGTCCGGTGGATGTCGTGCTGTTCGACGCGGACAGACAGACAGACGGAAGAAAATACAGACATTACGCAGCAGTTAGTCACATTTTTGCAACTACTTTACCAAAGCGCCTGAAGACATTAGAGATCAA
The DNA here is from genome assembly GCA_013340265.1 of Coptotermes formosanus. Classification (NCBI taxonomy): domain Eukaryota; kingdom Metazoa; phylum Arthropoda; class Insecta; order Blattodea; family Rhinotermitidae; genus Coptotermes; species Coptotermes formosanus. The sequence continues at coordinate 638,769 of BLKM01001341.1, read as the reverse complement.
TAAATTTCAGTGTTTGAAAAATACATTATCGGACTTTCAAACAACAAATGTTGTCTAATAAATTAATGTGCCAATGTTTTAATTTTAAGCCAGATTATTCCCCGCGTTTATGTAAAAAGTTAATTAAAATACATTAAGTACAGTAAATTCTCTTCATAGAGTAGCATAAGCTATCTATATGCGTATGTGCACACAACCTACACAGACAAGCGTCATCTTACAGTGCATCTGGCTGGCAGTGCAGCAACACTTACGCTCTGTGTTTACGTAAGTTAACCTGATGACAATGAAGAATATTAGTTGGTCACTCAATCTGAGCACGGAAAGCAGTAAAAAAATAGTTTTTTCAGTCTACTTAAAATTAAAATTTTAAATTTCGCCTGGAGAGAAGAAAGAATATGTCAATATACTGTAGACAGAATGCATCCAATGTTGAACAATTGTCCAAAACCAGAATTAGAACACTGGATTCCAAAATGCACCACAAAGAAGTGAGAGCTTAATAATGTTTTTAACTTAATATGGTTGAAGTGTAAACCGGTCCCTTTTAAATTACATGTCTCGGGAAGTAAAATATGCGATAATTAAATCATATTTCATATGGAACCATATTACCAACCAACCGTGACCGACATGTAGCTAACATTGTGTCATGTCCTCTCCTCCAGATGCTGTGGATTCAATTTTAATGTGCACCACTGTACTCTCCTCTGCAATAAAGACTCTCCTCCCTGTTAGGCCAAAGAACCATCAACATTCACCATCTGCCGTATTCCGTGGCTTTTCCAGAGATGAAAAGATGTTCCGGTTAATGCATTAGTGTCATTAGCAACACTGAATTTAATTCCAAAGGTAAAGTCAATTGACCAGTACCACCTGAAAGTTCAAAAACACTACTTGACAAAATACTTTAATTGTTTTCAAATCCGGAGTATGTGGGCATCAAATTCCGCACGTCGGTATAAAAGTCTGTCTGTGTAACAACTGTCAGTTTTCTCATGAAGTGATTTAAAATTAAATTATTAATGAAATTGTACCACTGACAGCTGCTTGCGCCAGGTCTGTCTACGCATGTAGACCTTTCACTTTTTAACACACACCGTTGTTTTGTGCAAGAGTACAAAACATAACTTACTGTTTGACATGTGCGAACCCGTTGTGTGTCAGTGATAAGAATTAGCAGCATCAGTCTCAACACGTCTATCTTCATTGCAATGCAGTCTATCCGCCTAATTCAACTGTATGTTTCGACCTAAATTAGATCATCTTCAGGCTTTTAGCCAACTTTAAAAAACGTATTGAAGAAGACAATGTACAAAATGTATATATACAAAAATGTATATAATATGTATAAATATATAAAAAATAGACATCTCTTCTATCTCAGTGTTTTAATAATTATACTCAGATAATTTTAAATATTAAGAAGCATGTAAACACATTATTCCTTACTGGCAATAATATGTAACTCTTATGATTTTTACATATTTTAACTGTAAACGGGAGGCCTCCACCTCAACATTTGTTTTCCATTTTATAATCGTGTAACGTCTACCTGATGGTGGCCTGCTTACGGGGCCGAAAGATTTTGTACAGAAAATAAACAGTGCATACAAGAAGTGTCGCGTTTACTGTGACAAAGACTGAAATAGTCGATTAGAAAAGCATGGATAGGACAAGAAACAAGCATATGAGAGAATTTTAGTAGGAAGACTTGAAAAGAATAGACCACTTAGGAGACCTAGACATATATGGAGGAACGAAATTGAAATGGGTCTTAAAGACATCGGATATGTTGCTGCCTGTCGAGAGTGTCTCAAAACAGCTAGCAGTTTTGGACTCTTGTGAAGAAGGTAATGATTTTTCGAGAGTTCCATAAGACAGGAGAAATTCCTTGACCACCTGGGGGACTTCAAGCTTCCCAAGAACAACTCTGCTATTCGGAGTTACTTGTTACTGTAAATATTCTTGATATTATTATTGTTATCATTATTGGGTGTATTATTATACGCAATTAATTTTATTTATTAATTTCAAAATTTAGCAAGTTTGTCAAGTATACAAGCCAGTGGCATGCTTTATGCCCAGTTGATTCACACAGCCCGTCACTTAGCTTGTTTCGTGATCGTCACTGCACGTACTGCTGAAACATCATACGAGGTAAAAACTGGAGGTGTTCACTTCGATTGACACCCGGCATGTCTCTTATTCTGATCTCAGTTCTCTTAATGTTCCCTAGTCCGTCTTCGAAGAAGGCCGTTGCAGCACCTCAAACAAAACCACAGCCGCTTCCTTTCATATTACTTCCAATTCACTATTTACTAATTGCCTCCCTGTTCGCAATTACCTTATGGCTTCAGCTACTAACATTAGTATATAAGCCGTTAGTAAATAGAAGGACCAAAGTTTTCAGCTTAATTCCTCTGGATCCTATGGAAACAACAGATACACATCAATACAGACTAGGAGACACAGTTGTCTCCCTGGTAGGCTGTCACTGTGTACAATTACTTAAAATAGATGTCACAACGAAAATACACCGGCATAATAAAATAAATGGCACGATTAACCCTTTAAAGACGAAGCGTATCTGTTTTATATAAGGACTCAGTGCGTACCGCGCTGTAAACACTCTCCACTTCGGTTATAAAAACCAGTCTCTTAATGTTTTATAAGGTAAAAGTTGCTGTTTGTTCTGAGATCCGTACAAAACACATAAACGCAATGTGGGCACCACGTAGAATTTTTTAATGTTAAACCTGGTGGTGTGTAAAGTTACCGCTAGGCTTTAAAAGGTTAAGAGACATTTGGGCAAAAATATACTCCCGAGCACCAAATTACGACTCTGCAGCATTACATCCAAAGCAGTGAAGTCTGGGCATGAAATAAAAAAGAATGTCGACAATTAGAAACAGCACAAATGAAATTTCTGTGGTCACTTGTAGCACTGACAATGGTAGACCATCAAAGGAATACAACAATCCGAGAAAAATTAACATTACAACATATAGTATATGAAATTCAGAACTACCAGAAGAATTGGCTGCAACATGTTAAAAGGATGGAACACGCACGAATACCCAGGATGGCCATGGAATACAAACCGAAAGGGAAAAGCGACATCAGGTCGACCAAAAACAAGACCGACACAACAGCATCTTCAAGACTGAGTTTTCACAGGACACAACCCAGGTGTCCAACGCCTCTTTACGTTCCTGATTATTATTATTATTATTATTATTATTATTATTATTATTATTATTATTTGACAAGGTCTAATCCACCAATATCAGGCTCCGGCTGTTCATATTAGTGTCATGACATCGGGTGATACATATACGCCATTAAGCACAAAACATTCCAGTAACTCTTGGCCTATCACTTTACTGCAGCACATAAACACCAAACACTAAACGTAGCGTTATCGTCAGTTTTGGTAACATGCCTTCAATATGGTTCCATCACAGCACACGCCAAAGGACGACTGCATTACAACGTCCGCTTGAGGAAATGGCAGTACGTATTTAGAAGTACTGGTCAATGAACACTGCTAAAAAATTCAGTAGTACAGGTGACGTGTGTTACTTATCCTACGTTATTTACAAACAATTTTATATATATCATAGTCGTGAATAAAATTTTGGGCATTTTACATCGTCTCAGGCTACAAGAAGCCACAACATTTCGGTCGCTTTAGCTCCGTCCATTTTTTAGGTTAGCTCTTTGTAACTGACCCAGCAGAGTATATTCCCCCTTTTCATGGTCCGCCTGAAGACAGAGGCATATCTAGCCTCCTAAACTTTGTATGTTCTTTCATCCAGAGAGGACGGACAATGCCCAAAACTTCAGTCACTACTAAAAACGCATACCGCCGTCAGAATCCTATGGAGACACATTTTATGAACGCTACAAAATCAGTATTCCCCATTTTCATTACCTGCCTCGCCTAAAAACCAACCTGAAGAACACGTAGACCTGTCTTGCACTAGGAGTGTTTCCCAAAACATAGCCTATACCTATGAAGCATTAACGAGCAGATTATACCAAAAACCTGGGGTCCAATCCAACAGCACAGGCATCGTCGGAGCTGATTGGTTGGGGGTAACGACGCAACAACCAACTCAATTCCAGCCAGCTGCGTGCATAGCCCCCGGGAACCCGTCTCGGCTAACCATCATCATGCGTGGTGGGCCTCGCCTGGGCACACTTGATACGCGCTGATTATGTGGAAACATGTCTTCTATAGGCGGGGCACAAAAAACTCTGGTTAAGTTATTACTTTCCGTGTGGGATAGTATGGTTAAATTATTTTTGAACACACGTGTTCTTGTATACAACATTTCATTATGTAAACATTATTTGGCCTAAGTCTGTTGTTATTAAGGTGGCTCCATGCTTAAGGTTGCTCTTGAAATACGTGCGATGTATGTGACTGGGAATGACTGAAGTCAGAGCAGCAATTTAAGGCCATGTTAACGTTAGTTACGAGATAGCTAATAAATCCTTCCAAAATATGTTAAGGTGCACATAAATGGGGAAGAAGTGTAACAAATCAGAATTCCATTTATGAAGAAATTATGAACAGACTGAATTCAGGGAATGCTTGACACCATTCAGGGACCTTTCCTGTTATAACCCCACCATGAGAGGGGCTCTGGTTAGACGTCAGGATAGTCTTTCTCTGTTACATGTCCCTCCATCGTAAGGCTGCACCGACCGTACCGGGCGAGTACCTTAACAGGGGTCATGGGTTTATAACAGGAAAGGTCATCATTCAATTCAGAATCTTCTTTCTTGTCGTCTGATGGTTTATATTCAAACGTGATGTTAAACTGAAACAGTGCAAAGATATAATTTTACTTGTTGTTTGGTACCGGTGGGCAAATTTTTCTCGACATAAAGGGAAGAAAGCGTGAGAAAGAGAACCGGGTTTTCACGGCAATGAAAATTAACGAGTATGCTCTTCTAGGTTGTTTTAAAGTAATTCACCCAAAATCATTGGAGCAGATATCGTTCCAGGTGCGTCCCCATCTCTGCGAAGCACCTAATAAAATAGCCCCTTCCATAGTGATGTACGCATGCAACAACACGAGAACTGCTAACGTGAACCTGGCTTGAAACTGATAATAGGGAACTTCACGCATAACAAGAAAGACGGTGTACTTATTACGTAATATTGTAGCGCGTTCGCGCAATGTTTGTACCTCTTCGGCTACCCTAACAACCTGATACCATTTCATCCGAAGAGAGCGCTTTTATAGAGATTTGATGTCGCCGGGAACGTACTTTGGTTATCATGTAAAATGCCCGGCACTTTTGCCACATTTTAACCAAATGTGAATTTTCTCGACATATTTTAATGCAAGTCCTCAGTATCAAATTTTACAAAAATCCGTCCTGTGGGAGCCGCGCTGATACATTCGGAGAGACGTATGGGCGGGCAGACATGACAAACTAAGAGGCGCCTTTCGCGAATGCGCCTAAAACGTGCAGCCATATTATTTTGCATTTAAATCGGAATACTTTAGTGACCACTTAACAAAAGAAACATACAGCGGTTTCTTAGCTTATGAGAAAAATACACAAAGTCGAAGGAAAAAGCTGCATAAACAGACCATCTAATGCAGCATAGGAACCCGACTTTTTATTCTTATTAAAAACACAACGTTTTACAAATATTCGTTCACTAAAACCTCGCAGTATTGTAATTTCTTGTAAAGAGAAATATGTAGGCTTACTCACGACAAGGATAATATGAGTACGGTCTACTGTACGTTCCAGGTTTTCTTCAGTACTTCATTGCCTCAGATAACGTTAGTTCAGCGTCACCATAGAAAGACTTCCACAAAAATTTAAGTCACAGTATCCAAGACAAAAGGATGCACAATGAACATTTCATCCACCTTAGGTCTTCAGGTACAATTTTTGTGACACAAACTCAATTTACGGCTGCAGCAAGACGTCCAATGTTAATGCTTTCACGTTTCATTTTATTATTACAAACCGCATAAAAATGAAGAAATTTGTGGACACAAAACTTTCGCGTTTGTTTTGTCATTTTAGTGACAGGTACCCAAAAAAATTTTGAAAATAAAAAATTGTAATCCAGGGAGGTAAGATTTTGAGGTTTAATTAAATTTTTAGAAAGTTTGAGCTTACAGTTTTCACTTTAATGATAGAAGCACAACCTCAAAGAAAATATTTATTGCACAACACTTAAGCTGTTAAATTTAATTTTATTTACGTTTAATCCACCAATGTCAGGCAGCGAGATTTGATTTTAATCATATATCACGTAAATGGAAGTATAAAGCATTTTAGTCCCTCGTTGTTTCTCAAATGACTCATGCTGACAATGACTCGGTTCAACATTTCCTTACAAGTAAAGCTGCTAAACGCAAGCTTGTTACGATTATATCTGCAAGCCACGTACCACTTTCGTGACAAAACACAATTCGACTTCTCAACGAAGACCAGAATTTCGTTATAATTGCTTCAGACGCGAACCCTTCCAAAGGAAGTCAATTATTATGATCTCACACTAGCAGTAATTATTGTCATGACAAAATACAATTTGACACGAAGCCTATATAAAATTATTCAAGTTGTATGTAAAATATGTATTGAATGGCTAACCTCAACAGGAAGTTGGGCATTGATTATGTTCTGAACTTCGTGTCAAAACTTGCCGACAAAAATTAATGTTCGTAACGTCCGGTTTTAATTCAACTCGCGTCGCTACAGATGGCAGCATTCTTCAGATCATACCAGATAGTCCTTTGTTACCTAATTTCAGTTCCGTAGTTTCAGGGTTTTCATTCGCTTCTCGCATATTTCAGTGACTATGACTTTACAGGACGTGTCTACACCTACTGTTTGACGAGCAACTAACAGCGTAAGTTTTAAGAATTTTGATTTCTTTGTAGGTTTGTTACACGATCAATGTGGTAATAAATTACGCATAGAAGAAAAATGGCACTACAGTGGTTGACATTTCAACAAACGAAAAATTACAACATGCAGAGTAGCACAACGAGCTACATGACACACACAAAATACAGTAGTGTTCTAAAAACGGAATTATTCACTCTTACAAACCTCGTGCTCGAGTAGTATTCACCCTTTCTGAAATGGATCGGGATGTGAAAATTAAGTCCTGCTTGCTATAGCAAGAAGCCTTTGAAAAGTATTTCGTGTTTTTCCGTTTGACATAAAAAATTACAGAATATGGACAAAGTACGTCAGTGAAGATGACACTTTTGGCATAGATCACAATTCTATACTCCAACATGACTACCCAAACAGTCAAAAAATCCTAAAATTTTCCTTTTGTTTCGAGGCCACTGAGGCAGAATTACATCGCATAAATATTCGACAATAATTGCGCGTAGGTTTTGTCAACAATATTTATTGTTTCCATTGTCACAAGCACAAACACAGCATCAACACAATGTTTCGGAAACTGTTTCCATCTTCAAGTGTCTATTCAACTGAAAACGGAAACAGGTTTTTCCCCGAAAATTTTTTTTGTGTGTTTGTCACAATTGAAAAATTTCTAATAAATCATTTGAAAAAACCGAGGCGGAGACGTAGCACTATTTCAATTTTAACCTCGTGCACATAAATAATTACAATATTGTCTGCAGTTTAACATTCGATTACCAAATAAATTAAACTGATTTTTGTTTACATTTATGTATAATTTCATTTTTACCTGATACTGTGCGTCTCTCGGTGGCTTTCAGCTACATCAGAAACATGAATTGGGAAGTAAATTTTAACCGCTACAAAAATGTCCCTTTTAACGTAATACGTAGCTTTATGAACGCTTCCCTCTTGAAAAGCTCGCCTTGCTTTCGCTGGTCAAGAAATTCGCCGCCTTTATGAGATTTCAAGATCTACCGACGCCTTCGGAAGGCTAGCCACTGTATCCTACCCTGGTCTCACACCGCTTGTATTTAAAATGTGCTGTCGATTGTGTGTTGCGTTGTTTTTGGAGGCGTGAACTCTCTGCGGTCCCGGCCTGCAGGCCTGCAGGCCGGGA